>BSSO01000031.1:0-59958 GCA_030267885.1 Mesembryanthemum crystallinum | reverse complement strand
ATAATAATAATAATAATAATAATAATAATAATAAATTTAAAAAATTAACATTAACTTAACTTAACTTGACTTGACTTAATTTAACTTAACTTAATTTAACTAAGCTTAACTTATTGTGACTAAACTGAACTGAACTGAACTTATTGCGACTGAACTGAACTGAACTGAACTTATTGCGACTGAACTGAACTGAACTGAACTTATTGCAACTGAACTTATTGTGACTGAACTGAACTGAAACTTATCAAAATAAGTTGAAAAGAACAGGCTCTAACTCTTGTATCAGGCGGCCTGATATATCAAGCGGCTTGATTTATCAAACGAGTACTAGATATAGCATTCAAATAAGTTATAGCTTATTTATGTCTAATATAGAGTAATTATTCGGTTTGATTCAGTTTAATAAAACAGAGTTGAGATAACAATAAAGGTCACAAATAATCATAAACACGTGATTACATTATAGTTTTTTGTATTTTTTGGTGCACGTCCAATTTGAGATGTCAAAGATCGTAGTCAAGTGGTTTTAAGTTTACTCCCATCGCTCTATCGCTGGTTGTTCAGTTATTTCACATGTTCGCTATTGAACATGAGAGTACGAACATGAGTGACGTAGCGGGAGGCGAATCTGTCGATATTCACTAGCAAAAAAATAAAATAAAATGAATAACCAAAAAAAAAACAAAAAAAAATGCCTTTATGATCTATGTGGGCTATGCCACTATAATGATGAGGTGGATTAGTGGGCTGGGCTACAAACATTTTGTGACCCAAGAGCCCAAATACACGACACGCTCCTCCGAGAGAAAGATAGCCGTTAAGCATCAACTTTCGATCGGACGGTTCAGATTGCATCTTAATTCAAAACTTTAAAATCCCTCCCCAATTTACAGCTTTCTGACCGTTTGAGAGAGATTTCATTTCTTCTTCTTCTTCTTTCCCAATTCTCTCTCATTCTCTGCTCTTTCTCTCTCTAAAGATCTCACACTCCCCACCCTTCTCTCTCTCTCTCTCTAAGATTCTCGGCAAATCATAATCCCAGAAAGCTTCAATCAACTGTGAAAAGCAAACTTCAATCGTTGACAATGGATGGTAAGCCATAATCTCACTCTCATTTTCGTTCTTGATTTTCAGTTAAATTAGGGTTTTGCTTTCGCAATTCGATGATGGGAGTGATGGAATTTCATTGTTCTTTTTTTGTCTTCCCAGATCAAACGGTGGAAATTGTGCGAGAAAATGGGGATGCCAGCGCTTCTTTTGAGCCTGCGATTAGAACACCATGTGGGGAAAGCGGTAAGGCCAAGATTCTTCTAATTTATGTTTTCTTTTGGGTCTATTGTTTTCTTTGTACTGTTTTCTTTGATTTGTTTTGAGTAGACTTTTAGTTTTATGATTTGTTTGATTTTAATTTTATCGTTCGAACAAAACCCTAGAGGAACCGTGAAATTCACAGAGTTAGGTATAAGGGGAAATTTTGGGGATTTTGATCTTGAATTGATGATCAATTGTGGAATTGTTTAATCTGAGATTTTATTTTTAGTTTGCTTTGGCCCTGATGCACTGTCTAGGTTTTTGCACTATCTGTCATTGATAGAATATACTCAACTCATTGGAACTCCAGAGACACTGATTTGGTTAATTGATATGCAAAGATCTGCAGAGCTTCTTCCCTTTGATTTCTTTGGTTGTGTTTGATGTATCATTGTTTTGATTTCATATGAATGCGAGAGCTGTTTTTCGCTTAGCTTTAGGAGGAAAAGTATCAGCTAATTGCTTGTCATAATGTGATGTGTTTGAAACTTTATAAAGTGGGTGTCATAAAATTAACACTATATTCTCTGGTGAAATTGGTAAATGTTCTTTAGGTTCATATTTTTGGAAAAATCATTTGCGTGGGATGGAAAGTGATGTAGGTGGTATATTGATCACCGTGTGTTAGATAGTGAGCTGCTTGTATGCCAAACGTAGGCAGCTAATTGCGTTTTTAGTTTCTTTCTGTCTTTTCCCCCCTTAGATGTTTGTGGGCTGATTTGAGTACTTGACTTTTAGAACGTGTGGAGGAAAGCATGGATTCAACAGATGCAAGTAAATTCTCAAACGAGTCTTGCGGAGAAGCAACTATTGATATTGTGCCGAAGCTTCCAATTCTAGAGAAAATTGATGGTCTTAGCGACAAAATTCAAGTAAGATATGTTGTAACAATTTGCTAGACTTTGATTTAACTTGCTTAAGATTTATATCTTATTGAGTTTGATGTTCCGTCTGCCAGACTTTGAGGAGAGAACATACAACACTATCTAATGAAGTGCAGGACATAACTAAGAATTCATTTCCTGGCACTGAAGTTCTGAATGCTCTTCAGCACCTTAGTATGTTACCCACTTCCCCATCCTTCTGTTTCAGGAAATGATTTGAAGTCACATTTAGTTTAACATTGATTGTTACTCATGGTATTAGGTACTGAGCATGAGCTGTTGAAGAAGAAACACATGGAAGAGTCTGAGCTCCTGAAGAAGAAATATCTTGAAGAATATTCTGAAAGGAAGAGGCTCTACAATGAAGTCATCGAGCTTAAAGGCAATATTAGGGTCTTCTGTAGATGCAGACCATTAAACCAAGACGAAATTGCAAATGGGTCTAATTCTGTTGTTGAGATTGTCCCGTCACAAGAACATGAATTGCATGTAGTTTGTGCAGATTCTTCTAAGAAACAGTTCAAATTTGACCACGTATTTGGCCCCCAAGCCAATCAAGGTACAATGATAACTTTAATAGGTTACAATTCTGTGTATTTCAGGACATATATCCTTGGTCTTTCTCTGACATTGACATTCAATTTGCAGAGGATGTTTTTGCACAAACATCTCCAATTGTCACCTCTGTGCTGGACGGGTACAATGTCTGCATATTTGCCTATGGACAGACTGGGACTGGAAAGACGTTCACGATGGAAGGGACGCCTGAGCATAGGGGAGTTAACTACAGGACTTTAGAGGAGTTATTCAGGATTGCTGATCAGAGAAGTAGTACAATGAGATATGAGCTTGTTGTCAGCATGTTGGAGGTTTACAATGAAAGGATAAAGGACCTCTTGGTAGAGAATTCCAGTGAACCTCCAAAGAAGTAAGCGATTTCAAGCGTTTTCAGATCTGAGACACTTCAATGTTTGATTCATGCTTGAATTTTTAAAGCTAAACATTTCCCCCTTTATCCTTCAGTTACAGTTGTTTCTCTTAACCATCCTCTTCTCCATCAACCAAAGACCTATCTTTTGAGCCTTGTAGATTTATACTCGCATAAACATTGTCAACTAACCTCAGTACCAATCTTTTGAGTCTTTGGGACAAACACTCTCCCCTAGAACATACCAAACTGATTTAGGTACTTTGACATTTGCCTGTCAGTTCTACCTTGCTGTTTGTCATTTTCTTGATACATAACTTCTGCCCAGTAAATAGTTACTGAATGAGCAGTCCTTTGTCGGGGGATCTCCAATGCTAGAAACCTTCAAGAGGCTATTACCTTCTCCACATTATCAGCTTTAAAACCTTACTTCTTGAAACGTCTCTTTCCCTATGGTACAAACATTTTAAAAAAGAATCAGTTTATACCACATCTTAACCCAAATACCAAGATTGTTTAGACAATTTGTACAAAAAAAGAATTATTAGCTTTGTCACTATGTGGAAGAGGTTTTTTCCCACGATCCTCTTGTTAAAACCTTGCATTGTCGTTGCTCTATGTATATCTTTATTCTTGCGCTCTTGCATGTTTTTGTAAAAGTTGCCAATTTTATTGCTTTTGGCATAATCCATTGTTTAGTTTGATTATTTGAAATTTTTTAGGATGTCTAAACGATTTTTCCTGCGTTTAGGTTGGAGGTAAAGCAATCTGCAGAGGGTACACAAGAAGTCCCTGGACTTGTCGAAGCTTGTGTTCATGGAACAGATGAAGTATGGGAATTACTTAAGACTGGAAGCCGAGTTAGATCTGTTGGATCGACAAATGCCAATGAACTCAGCAGCCGCTCTCACTGGTAATGCTCTGTGATAGTACTAAGTTATCTTTTAGTTTCTGATGTCAATTATGGTGGTAAATCGGTCTGAATTTGATAGCTATTCTGGTAGCTCAGCCTGCAGGAGTGTTATGTCTCAGACTCAAACCTTATAATTACATAAAAAAATGCTAATACTACATTCTTGTTGGAATTTGTGATGGGTAGAATAGACGTGCAGTTTACTGTGGGATTGATTAATTTTAATCTGGTTATAGCTTGCTGCGGGTGACTGTGAAAGGGGAGAATCTAGTAAATGGACAAAGGACAAAAAGCAACCTGTGGTTGGTAGATTTGGCTGGAAGTGAGCGTGTGGGAAGAATTGAAGTTGAAGGTGAAAGGCTGAAAGAATCTCAGTTTATAAACAAATCCCTCTCAGCACTTGGGGATGTAATCTCTGCCCTCGCATCCAAAACATCTCATGTTCCTTACAGGTTCACCACTTTTCCTTATGGAGGTCCTGTGACATTCAGTTTATAACAACTTCAACTTTTTGACTTATATTTAACTTTTCTTCTATTGCAACATTCAGGAACTCAAAGCTCACGCACATACTGCAGAGTTCTTTAGGTAAGAATCTTTGTGAGTAGCCTAATGTTGGTTGTTTATGACTAGAGAAGGATCATTGTAGTTTCTCAATATGTTTCTATCTCAGATCATGTCCTTTCTACGTATTATATTCATCATTCACTTGATACAGGTGGTGATTGCAAGACCCTCATGTTTGTCCAAATCAGCCCATCCGATACAGACTTGGGGGAAACTCTGTGCTCCTTGAATTTTGCTAGTCGTGTCAAGGGAATTGAATATGGTCCAGCTCGCAAGCAGGCAGATACCTCCGAGCTCCTCAAGTATAAGCATCTGGTATGTTTCTTGAGCTTAATTTGTTGGAAAACAGTTTGTGCATTTCGCTGCAGCTTACATTATTAGTTTTTTTCAAACAGGCAGAAAAGCTAAAACATGATGAGAAGGAAACAAAGAAATTGCAGGACAGTGTCCAGTCCTTGCAGCTAAGGCTTGCTGCTAGAGAGCATATCTGCAGAAGTCTTCAGGAGAAGGTACGGTTTTGTATATCAGATATGCATCAGAACCCCCGCCCCCTCCTTTTTTTTTTGAGCTTTTTGAGATAAAAGGAGATTCTTTACGAAAAGCCATATTGCCCATATGGCATCTACATCGAACATCAACATACCAAAAGTATATGAAACGAAAACACTAATTCCTTCTCTAACTAGAAACAACTCACATGCATTGAAAGCCTCTACAAATAATTGTGTTCTTGTGTTTATAGTTTCTATTATATTAAACAATGTGCATTGCTCAGATAGATTGTATCAGTAAAATCCTAACTTGCAAAATCTCATTAGGTGCGAGATCTTGAGAGCCAACTGGCAGAAGAAAGAAAAATTAGGCAAAAGCAAGAAAGCAGAGCTGTGGCTGCTGTTTCTGCCAAACCACCAAAACAGGCACAGAAGAACACAACAGAGAAAAAGCCACCACTGGGTCCTTCAAACTTGAGGATGCCATTGCGAAGAATATCCAACTTTATGCCCCCACCATCACCTCTTCAATCAAAAAAAGCTTCCAAATTGCCTTCTCTTCGCCCAAGTTCAACTTCTGATGGTAAAGAAAACAATTCCTGTGAATCTAACACAAGACCTTTAAGGGGACCAAGACGCGTCTCCATGGCTATTAGACCAACCCCCCAAACCATGATGCCGGCTATTCAGCCCAAGAGACGGGTCTCCATTGCAACACTCCGCCCTGAGCCAGGTTTACAATTTGGCACGCCAATGAATGCACAATCCAAGCGTGACAGTGCTGCATTGCAACGACCTTCATTCTTCAGGGATTCATCTAGGGTAAGGCGGTTTTCAAAGGTTTTCTCGCCCCTACCAGAGACTAGAGCAGTGGCTAGTTCTTCCTCTGGCTGCTCAACACCAATGAGCAGTAGGAAGTTTATGGCCAGCCCTCCCACGCAACAGATTGGGTCGTGGAGGCCAAGGCATCCGACAGTTGTTGCCCTGCAGAAGAAGCCAGTGGTTTGGAGCCCTCTCAAGTTGCGAGGCTTCAAAAATGCCAGGAAATCTATAGTATAAGTCTGATGAATATATTTTGTAGACAGCGTAAACAAGGAAATCTACATATGCTTCTTGCTAACAGATACAAAGCAATTCTTTGCTATGACATCAATTTGATGTTATGATCTCCCTTCTTATCTCTTGCAAATTATGAAAGTCTGTACTTAAGTAAAGTTGGCTAGTAAAGATTTGGCTTCCTTCACTGTACCTTTTGGTTCTGAGTTAGCAGTTCTCTGTCCTTCGAAATGCTATGTAATGGAAATATGTAGCTATTAATCATTGAAAGGCCAGTGTTTTTATGGAAAGATGTTATTGTCATCTCTATGATTGTTTGATTTATAGACCGAACTAGAGTCCAGTGTTCTCAACGTTAGTAATCACACCTGGAGGAAAGTTGTGTACTTGTTAAAATCTTCGGACGGATATAGATAAAAATGCTTGTCATGGATGGATAAATTTGATCTCAAATGGAGCAGAAAAAAATGTCAACTCAATCATCATTCTTTTGATTTACCCTTGAAGCTTGTTATATGAATATTCACCAAAAAAAAAAAAAAAAAAAAAGGTATTGACAAAAATCATATTACAAGATTGTATTGACAAAATCATATTTATACAAATTTCACATCATTTTTCTAATTTCTATTATTTTGAAACAAATGAGATCGGTTCTTTTCAAACTGAGCTGAACTATAAAGGTAGTAAAATCGCAAAAGAAATGCACTTTACTAGTGGTAATAATAGTAATTACTCCTATCAATTTTTTTTTTAAATTTAATCTTGTCATAGAGAAAGAAGAGCCGTTGGATGTTGTCACGCCCACTCATCGCGCCTCACAAATCCAAATTAACGGCGATGATATTGATAGGTCGGTCCACTTCTTCCTAAAAAGGTTGACCCTTTATATAATATTCAAAAATAGCCGTTTACATCCGTTTTTTCTGCGATAACATTTATTCGACCGTTGGAACACAAAAACTGCCCGTTACTCCCAGTTCTTCAACCCCAAACCTCAGCTCCTCAACAACATTGGTAGCTCCGAATTGACCTTCCCACTTAAAAACCCACTCATTTTAGAGAGAGAAAGAGAGAGAGAGAGAGTGTGTGTGTGTGTCTTGGAAGCTCACCTTTTTGTTGTTCTTCTTTCTTTATCTTCTCTGCTAAATAAAAATGGTGGCAAGAACCCCACCAAAGCAGAGGAAGATTATGGTGGCTCCTCTCAGCCCTACTCTCATTAGAGAAACTGTCAAAAAGGTACCATTTTTTTTTTCCTTCTTTGGCCTACTGATTGATTATATTCAATTCTGGGTTTGCTGACATTGATTTTCAATTCATTTTCCTTCAACTGGGTAAGAAATTTCTGATGGGATCTGTATATTTGCTTATTTCCTTTTTCTTTTTGATGATTAGTTTGAGAAAAATGACTAATTGTTGAGTTTAAAATGGATTTTCAATTCCTTTTCTTGTTCCTTCAATTGGGTATTTCTGATGCGATTTGTAAATTTTTTTGTTGATTAATATGGGACAGGTGGATCAATGTATGGCGCGATTGCAAGAGCTTCAGTACACAGTTACAGGAGGAAACAAAATGGTTTCTGGTGTTAAACTCAGCCCTCGAAGCACCAGAGCTTACTTGAAAACCAGTCTTAGATGCAAGCAAGAATCTGTAAGGTACATTGCCAAATCTACCCATTTATGATCTCCATATTGCTTAAGGTTCAAGTGGTTGATCTAGAAATCTTATCGGGAGCAATAGCGTTTATGTATAGATGTAGCAGGATCCATTTGCAATATAAGAAGCCAAATTCACTTTGACATTTCGGCTTTACTAAATCCGCTCCTGAAAGGAGGGACCTTTCATTATATTTGATATACACATTTGGGTCCCCTGAATTTTAATATATTTATCATGGTCTAAAGGAGACGCTCCAAGATTAGGCAATCTTTTTATTATTATTGGTTTTGGGAGAGATTTGGTTCACTATAAATTGTGATGGGATCTCTCAAATTTGTAGAATCAGAAGTAATGGCTCAAAGAAATCTCCAACAGGAAAAGTGCCTGCAAGTGCCACAGGTATATATCTATATCTCTGTTTCACTCTGTTTTTCTCTGTTTCTTGTGTCGAATCAAAGCTGATTAAGTGACAAAATTTGATGAATTGAAAGCCGGGGATTGGCGTAGAATGTCTCTACCAGCAATGCTAGTTCAAGAGACAGTAAAGGAAATCCTCCAGACAAGTCAAATCACAAGGCAAGTGATGGCAAACACCAGCATTGATGATCCTAAAACCCCTGTGACTCTGCGTCGAAAACAGAGGTTTAACAACAACCCAGAGAAAACCCCCCTCGATGCTCGAAGGAAGCAAGAGAAGCAGCATAAATTCCGCATAATTCGAGCAGAATCGAATACCCCGTCACTCCAACGAGCTCGTTCTCGAATCAATTTCAAGGTCTCCCCACCAAAAAGGGTAGAACCTGAGAGAGAAACCAGTGCTAGCAAAAGGTATTTCGCGAACAGAGTATCACCAAAGCACAAGCCTTGGGCTAAAAAGACTGTTCTTTTCCCAAATCCTCTGTTTCATTCATCACCCACATCACAAAATAAGCAGTTTTGCAAAACAAAGTCCCCAATAATTGCCAAGAAGAGGGACACTCCTCACAAGTTCTTGATCAAATCCCCTGTCAAGATCAAGAGCCCACAAAAGGGTCTTGTCTCTGTTTCCCCTGCTTCGACAAAGACCAATCCTTTGATTAGAAAATCGCCACCCAAGCCGTTGAAGACGCCTTCAAAGTTGCGAAGATCGCTCTCTCCTTCAAGGTTGGTGAATCGATTCGTTTCTCCATTGAAGGGCAGAAGGAATTCAATGAGTATTAGTAGTAATGATGGGTTGAAACATAGGCCACCGCCTTTGATGATGATGCCAATGAGATTCTCAGCTCCAAGAACCAGTGTTGGCATTGCTAATTAGTTGTGATTATTTATGCTTGAAGATGAATCAGGGTCTAAATATGATATTTTCTCAATGTCCAAACATGATATTCTTGTCCATTCTTTCTGTTCTTTTCTGGATGTAACAGTTATTTACTCTTCTTTATAATGTGTATATTGGCATCAGCTTAAACGGATTTGAGAAGTCGTAATTCTAGTAATTTCTCAGTGGATGGAAATTGTGTTGAACTTTTCATCCAAGCAATGATAAATCCATACCTTTTGGTACTTCATTTGTATACATAGGGGTATAATCAACATTATTGTTCAAACAATGCCATATGTTGATGGCTCAAATTCAGGTTCTTTTTGTAACTTTTTCCTCTTCTGAATTTTCCTAGGTGATGGCTAAATCATCATCTTCTGAAAAATGGAAATCTGTAAATCTATGGAGGAAAGAAAAAGAGGGTCGGAAACTATTAACAACCACTATGTGATACTCTAGGATCTCTATCATTTGGTGCCCACCAAATGATGTTGCCTAGGATCCTTGAGCTCAATCTTCCAATGGCCATCAGTAAAATTTGCTTTCTGAGCTCTCTCTCTTCTTTTTTGGATCTTTGAATCCAATTCTTTTTTCATTGCGCAATAAGGTTGCAACTTCCTTGGCAATGAATCATACACTTGCCACCACCTTGCATTAACAGCATCACTGGCAAATTGATGATATTCCTTTCTATCCCAATTGCAATCATAATCTCTATAACATGTCCATGGCTTCATTCCTAAGAAATGGATTGTGTATCGATCTTTAGGAACAAGTCGATCCCCTCCTTCCGTGCTGAAGAACTTCATAAAGTTCAACTTCTTTGTCAACCTGTGCCACCAGGTCAAGACCTCATTTAGATATCCCTGGTCCCCACCATTGTAGGATCTTAAGGAGTAGCGATTGCTCATCAAATGGTCAAAGAAGCACTCAGAGGGCTCTAGGATCATGATCCCAGAGTTGAAGATCCACTTGCTATTGGATGCAGCCGAGAGCTGGGGGTAATTGAAGAAGTGGTCAATGTTACGAAGCACTATGAAGTCAGAGTCGATGAACATGACCTTGTCATACTCGGTCAACTGCCACACCCTAAGCTTGCTGTAGTTCCATTCATTGTATGAATCGATCTTAGCATTAGGGCTTCGGATTCTATCAATCCTCTTGATCTTCCACCCTGCAGCTTGGAGGCCTTCTATGGAATGATTGGAGATTTTTCGGTCTGCAAGGAGGACTAAGTCCTTGGTGCTATTCGTGTGGCGAATGCTTTGTGCTAGAGCTATGGCTCCACACACATAATCTTCGGAGGTGTGTAGGACCGTGACATAAGCTTCTCTTGACCATTGGTGGTTGTTGATGCTTGGCTTTGTTATTTGAAGCTCTGGAAATTTGTTAAGGTTAGCTTGCAACTGCCTACTACCTGTGTCATGCATGTTACAGTATGATATTATTAGCAATTTCATGAATCTCTTAAACTTGCTTATGAGGATATTAATCATGATCATAACAATGATACACTCATATAATATAGGCCAAGATAAAAGTATTTTGATAACTTTTGCTGGAAATGTGAAGAGCAATTAAAAAGAGTTGTGTCATTCTACCATAACAATAATACAGTTCTTGTTTAATTAATTGATAGGCTAGCATAGCTGATTTGAGATATTCATATTTTAGGGACATGTTGCATGATGTAGGATTATTAGTCAGTATATGAAAGTCAAAATCAGAGCTTATATACATTATAAAAAGAGGATTTATACAATAATGTTAACAAATTTCATCTTTTTTCCATAAACAAAAATAAATAAATAAAATAATCAAGCTGTTCTAACATAATTCATTGGATAAGTGATGAGTTATTGTCATGAGACTAATTTTAGGCCAAGTTTAATTGGAATTTAGGTACATGAAATTAGAATAATGTCTCAAAATCATGGTTGAAGCTATGTGTTCTCTACCACCTAATTAAACTCCTATATCCTTGCTCTATTTTCACCTCATAGTACCCTATTTCTTCTCTTTATTAAACTAGTGTAATAAACATTACAGTTTACCAAACGTGCATGCAACCACTTAATCTCTACATTTCATTCACTAGAATATACTAAGTTGTGGAACTCACGAAAACAGTTGACTAGAAATGGCACATTGACTTGAGAAATTTAGTACTCTCTCCGTTCCACTATTACGTGATCATTGTTTGTATATGTTTGTCCCACTATTAAGTGGCCATTGTACTATTCCACATTCATAAATACTAAAATAACTCCACTTTATCTCCACTATCAATTAATTATGATAAAAACTAACCTACTCATTCTCTCTGTTAAAAATTCCACTCTCACATTGTAAATAAAAAAAAATTAAAATACTCAAGTACTCCCCCACCCACTCCCATTCTTCTTATTATTTTTGTAAATAGTACAATGACCACGTTATAGTGAGACGGATGGAGTACTATTTTTATGAAGTGATAAAGATGTAAAAGAAAGAAAAACTTGTTCATGGTGATCATTGATCACAAAATAATGTTGTCATTTAAATTTCAATTAGATGCTCATTAAGAAAAACACATCTTATCAAAGCCATAAGAATATGGTATGGTGAGGAAATTATATACCAACATTAGTGTTCTCTATTTATTTAAGTTCTAGGTAATCAGCACTAGCTAGCATGAAATATAGATATATACAAAGGAAAATGATCTAATTAACATATGCAAAACCTACATTCAACCTCAAAATCAACTAACCATACAACAACAACCAAAAAAGGAAAAAAAAAGTTACTGGTAAAACAAACTAAAACTCACCTGGAGTTCCTGATGAGTAAGGATTGGCAAGGTCACAAGTTCCCACAGGCATGCTAATCATCTCTCTCAATTTGCTTATCTTAGGCTTATACACCCAATACTCTCCTTCATGCCATACTAAGTCGTCGCACCGGAAAATCTCCACCATCGGTTCACATTTCCCTACAAACACCACGTAAACCTCCTTGTCACCGTCATCTCCACTCTCCACAACCACCCGGCTAGTCGCCAGGCTCACCTGTAATCTCTGCACGTCCCTAATCCCCTCCCTCGTTAGCCCATCTCTTTCAGTATTACTACTATTGTTATTATTATTGGTCTCTTCTCCTCCTTCCTCCCCACATGGCAACCTTGCCACCACCACATCGAGCCCTAGGTACTTCTCAGGCTCTGGCATAGGGAACTGAGGGCAATTGCTCTCAGTAATGCCCTCGTCAATCCACTCTGGGAAAAGTTGCTTCCAGGAGATCTCGGGTGAGACAGATTCGAAATTTATGTTTACAGTGTGAGCAATCCCTGCATGCAGGAATTGCTCAGGGTCATCTTCAAAGTTGACCAAGCCGACCTTAAGGGGTTCCCCACGACTTCCTAGGTGGTAGGGTCCTTGGATGACCTCGAGCCATCTAGGAAGTTTCACCTTGTTCTTGTTGTTGTTGTTATTGTTATTGTTATTGTTCGAGAGAGGGGAGAAGGAGGCCAAAGGCTGAGACTGAAGGTGGATGATTTCGACAAGTTGAGGATGGGGGAAGACCGCGGTGAGGAAGAGGATGGGGAAGCAAAAAAGTATGAGGATAGAAAAAAGAATGAGTCTTTTGTTATTTGATGATGATGAACTAGGAATTGAATTAGAAGCACTTGTTGGTAGGCTTGGCTTGGTGAAACCCATAATCTAAAGGGAAATGGAAAGGATAGATTGAATGATATCCCTCTTTCTCACGTTTAGTTTGGGTTTAGCTAGCAATATAGTCTATGGTGGATTTGTTGTGAATTAAGGAAATAGTATTGGTGGTCATCAGTATATTATGTATATATATATTGTATGTGTATACATACAAACTATAACCTAAGATATAGAGGATAGTGTACTTGTGTGCATGGCTGCACGTTGTAGTTGAAGAAAATTTAAGATTTTGTTTTGTTTTATTTTTCTTTTTAGTTATATTTTGGTAAACTCTTAATAGAGGATTTTTTTCATGGTCACCGCTAAATGGCGGCCATGAAAACATCACCAATTTGGTCAAAATCAAATTGTATTTGGCTGTAACCAAGGTATTAAAAATAAAATGATTTTTATCACTTTAGTTTGGACTCAAAATGCCTTTGGTTTCAACCGAACTTGTTAAATCATACGAGTAAATAAACGTATAAGATTTGCTCATTAATTCTAACGGTGTTGACCAAAATTTTCAATAGCCATCGCTAGGTGGTGATATATTTTTCGGTTAATTAATTAAAGTTGACGAACCTCATGGAGTCATGGTATAGAGTACTAGTTCTGTTTTAGGTCATCAATAGTGAGGGTGTCCACTAAAACCAGAGATAGTTGCCATTAACAATATGCATAATTCAAAGAGGGAGAGATAAGCATAGACTTGGAGCCAGTTAAATGATTGTTTGATTTTAATTAAGTTGTTTGTTTGATCGAATAAGGTTATTATTCTAACATGGAGGCTACTTTGTACTTGCTTGAAAGATACACATTAACGGTACATAATTGAGATTAATCATTACAACATTTTATACAATGAAACATATATCTAGGTATTGCGAATATGCCAAATTAGATTAGGTACTCACTAGAAAAGATATGTCATTGACTTGAAAACTAATTATGCAAATGTGTACTTGTTAATATAAAAAAACTAAAGAAGCTAAAATATGCTATAGCTATTTGTATTTTCATCCCTAGATAACAAAATCGAGGGTTTGATTAATTATCGATTTATATCTCTAAGACCGGAGAAAAAAATGATATACAAATATCACAACAACCAATCATTGACTATATAAGATGAAATCAAACTAGTCTGTGTTCAGTGATTTCAATGCTGATGTTTTTAAAGTGGGCTACTTGTAAAGATGTATATATCAAAGCCTATTGGGGGCTTAATATTGCTTCCTAGCATCACTTACACCCTTTGGAAATTTTCTTCCAATATTAATGTAAACTGATGAACTTCTTGATCTAAACCTCTTGGACATCAAATTTTCATGAGTTATAAGGAAAGGATATTGTCGTAAGTATTTTTGTTATTAACTCTCTCTCTTCTACTCAAATTATGAAAAGATCAAATTTATTGTACATCATATTCACTTGAATATACTTTAAGGAAGTAAAATCTGTGTCATTATATATAACTTGTGGGATGTGATTTAAGAAGTTATGTTTGGTAACATTGTTTTGAATGATGTATAAAATTGTGCACTTGTATAAGATTTATATTTAAAATAATACACCATTTATTATTCCAAAAGATTTGTAAGAGTTCATGGTACTCCATTCTACAGAAAAAGAATTCCAAACAAATTTGGTAGAATCTCTTAATCATCATATTAGTTGCAATCAAATTCAAATCTTCTCTTTTCTTTTTTTTGATTTCATATTTTCATATTTTATATTTTTGGGGGAGGATTCTTCCAATTGCTGCTCATCAACAAAGGAAGCAAGGAAGTCAACCTAGTGAAGGCTCTAAATGATTGGACTGTCATGTTTCAGTTCTCAACACTCCTGTCACCTTATCATTTTTAGTGGCAAGTATGGCTTACAAAATACAACACTACATAATTTAAATTCCTTTGCTTCATCTTCTGATCAAATTATACTCTCCTTTTCAAAAGGAAGGCAATATGGATAAGCAAACAGAGATTCACTCAAAAGTTTAACTGAGAGAGAATCAAAGCCAAAGTATTCAGATAGAAGGAGAGTAAATAGATATAAATCTAAGAGTCCTAATTATAATTTAATTATATGATCACTAATTTGGAAAACATTTCAATTAATCATCTATCCTCTATAAACTTAAATAGAGGTAACTGTTTTCTGTTCAATTACTATAATTAGCTTATTAATGTTCATTTAATTAACTTATACGAGTATATTTTTTATTCTTTTTGTTACTTCATGTATTAGGTGTCATTGAACTAGTTGATGTCAAGCAAATGAGAACTTGTTTATCGTACCATATGTCGATCTTGAGATGCTTATGAGGAGAATTGAACATAGGATGATACAACTTAATTTACTCAGTATCTCAGCAAAAACCACAAGGTTAAGACATCGTCAATATCGTCATCCTTGATTGACAACAGTGCCTTAATGCTTCTTCTTAAAGTGGGAAATGAATTCAAATATCTAGAAAACACACATGCTTTTTAGAGTAGTACAATTACTACTCTCCCAAATTAACCGATACTTTTTTTCCTATATTTATCTTTTTTGGCCTACCTTGTTGCCCTTGGGGAGAACAAAAAACAACAAAAAAGCCAAAAGCATTATGTGGAGTTGGATAGGACCAATGAGGGAGGAATAATCATTTGTCATTATACCAAAACATTCCACCCCCTTTTATCTCAAAGGAAAGCATAAAGTTCAAAGTGAGAGATAAGGATGGCATTTTTCTTGTGCAAACATGTAACACTACCTACCCATCTTTTGATTTCTTGTCAAACCTCATGATATCATATCATTTGGCTTTTTGAATCACAAATTCAAGCAGAAAATTCAATTCAAATCTGCCTAAAAACCAAATAGTTTCCTTTTATGGGAACTCAAATCACCAAGACCAAAAACACCACTCTAGAATTAGATACATCACCAACATCAGCTGAAGATGCCTCAGAAACTCCTCACATTCTACCTCTCCTGGCTTCAGTTCTGGAAAAAACCATCCACAGGAATGACAAGTTTCTGAAGAGATCGAGAACGAAAGACAGTGTTACGATATTCCATGGCTCGAGAGCTCCTGGTTTGAGCATCCGACAGTACATTGACCGCATTTTCAAGTACTCGAAATGCAGCCCTTCTTGCTTCGTTGTGGCCTATGTTTACATGGACAGGTTCATTGAAAGTACGGGTTCTTATCTTACTTCCTTGAATGCTCATCGGCTTCTTCTCACTTGTGTTCTGCTGGCTGTCAAGTTTCTTGAAGATTCGTAAGTACTTAACTTGCTAGCTATGATGAATTATGCTTGACAATTATTGGTAGATACACAATCTATGACATGTTAATACTATGCTAAATATTTTACAATCTTTGTGTAGAACTTTTTGTGCAATGGTGTCTGTAAGCCTGTTGGTACAGTAGTGATTAGACCACTGTTGTTCCTTCCCCAACGCACAATACACAACCACAATTCAGTGTGACTAGCCTCACATAGTCATAGATGTTGCCTATTTGGCCACCACCACGGTACCCCATTGTGAATCCCGGCACAAGCCGAATAGGTCAAGATTTCCGCAACCTTAACCCTCTAACAAAAGGCACCCATTAGCCTCTTTGGAGCCCTTTGGAGACTTTCTCCAACAACTTTACTTCATATTTACGCATTAATTCAGTGTTAAGAGTATTAAACTTAGGTGACCAGGAATTAAAGGATCGTCAAGGCTAGTTGAAACTCCACAAATAACCAACCTCAGGGATCACCGAGCCACGAGGCAGCCTCTTGGATCCCCATAAGTGATCACGCATAAAAGAAGCTAAACTCAATCAGCGTTCAGGAGGGCCCAAAAGCGTGGGCTATAAGTGGGTAAAATATGGTGCCGATACCCCAAAAATTGAAGGGTAATATTATTCCACGACATCTTATGGGCACCCCCATAAGGACGGAGGAGAAGCCAGTGGTTGAAAATTGGGTCCTTAAAAGCCCTCAATGGACCCATAATTGTCACCCAAAACGAGGACCCGAAAGTCAAAAACTTGGGCACAAGGTTATATAGGCCGCTCGGGAAGCCCTCCCAACCCACAAACTATGCACACTGATAGAGCAAAATTTAACCGACTTCCGGGAAGACCCAAAAGCGTGGGTTATAAATGGGCAAAATGGGGTCTCAAAATGCTAAAATTCATAATGTGATATTTTTCCACAATATTTCATAAGCGTCCCTATAGGGACCTGGGAGAAGCTCACGGTAAGAAACCGGCTCCTTAAGAGCCCACAGAAGCTCTGTAAGTGTCACCCGAAACGAAGCGCCGAATGTCGAAAACGAAGGCGCAAGGCTAAATATGCCACTCGGAATGCGTTCCCGATCCACAAGCGTGCCTTTTGGGTCCTTCTAAGTGACTACGCACGTTGGTAGAGCAAAATATAACCAACCTCCAGGAGGACCCAAAAGCGTGGATTATAAGTGGGCAAAACGGGGTCTTGGAACCCCAAAAATTATAATGTGGTATTTTTCCACCATATCTCACGGGCACCTCTATAGGGACATGGGAGGAGTCCATGACAAAAAACCGGGTCTGAAGAGCCGTCAGAGGCGATGTAAGTGTCACCCGAAACGAAGCCCCGAACGTCGAAAACGAAAGCGCAATGCTAAATATGCCGCTCGGAATGCCTTCCCCTTTCACAAGGAGTCCTCTTGGGTCCTTCTCAATGACTACGCAAGCCAAAAACGTAGGTTATAAGTGGGCAAAAAGCGTAGGTTATAAATGGGCAAAACGGGGTCCCGAAACCCCAAAATTATAATGTGGTATCTTTTAACAATATCCCACAGGCACCCCTATAGGGACGTGGGAGGAGCTCATGGCAGGAAACCAAGTCCTTAAGAGCCGCGGAGGCTATGTAAGCATCACCCAAAACGAAGCCCCGAACATCGAAAACGAAGGCGCAAGGCTAAATATACCACTCAGAATACCTTCCCAATCCACAAGAGGGTCCCTTGGGTACTTTTAAGTGACTGCGCAAGCCGGTAGAGCAAAATTTAACCGGCCTCCGAAAAGGCCCAAAAGCGTGGGTTATAAGTGGGCAAAGCGGGGTCCCTGAACCCCAAAATTATAATGAGGTATTTTTCCACAATATCCTACAGACACCGTTATTGGGATGTGAGAGGAGCCCATGGCGGGAAATCGGGTCCTTCAGAGCCCTCGGAGGCTATGTAAGTATCACCTGAAACGAAGCCCCAAACATCGAAAACGAAGGCACAAGGCTAAATATACTGCTCAGAATCTCTTCCCAATCCACAAGGGGGCATCTTGGGTCCTTCTAAGCGACTACGCACTCCGATAAAGCAAAATTTAACCGGTCTCTGGGAAGGCCCAAAAGCGTGGGCTATAAGTGGGTAAAACGGGGTCCCGCAACCCCAAAAATTAGAATGTGGTATTTTTTCAAAATATCTCACAGTCACCCCTATAGGGACGTGGGAGGAGCCCATGGTAGGAAAGCGGGTCCTTAAGAGCCCTCGTAAGCTATGCAAGTGTCACCCAAAACGAAACCTCAAACGTTGAAAACGAAGGTGCAAGGCTAACTATATTGATCGGTATGCCTTCCTAATCCACAAGGGGGCCTTTTGGGTCATTCTAAGTGACTACTCATGCAGGTGGAGTAAAATTTAACCGACCTCCGAAAATGCTCAAAAGCATGGGTTATAAGTGGGTAAAACGGGGTCCTGAAACCCCAAAAATTACAATGTGGTATTTTTCCACGAAATCTCACTGGCACCCCTATAGGAACGTGGGAGGAGTCCATGACATGAAGTTGGTTCTTTAAAATCCCACGGAGGCTCTATAAGTGTCACGAAACGAAATCCCGAACGTCGAAAACGAAGGCGCAACGCTGAATATGCCGCTCGAAACACCTTCTTGATCCACAAGGGGGTCTTTTGGGTCCTTCTAAGTGACTACGCACGCAAGTAGAGCAAAATTTAAACGGCCTCCGGGTAGGCCCAAAAGCGTGGGTTATAAGTGGGCAAAACGGGTCCTAAAACCCAAAAAATTATAATGTGGTATTTTTTTCACAATATCTCCCAAGCACCCTCTATAGGGACGTGGGAAGAACCCATGGAAGGAAACGGGGTCCTTAAAAGCCCTCGAAGGCTATGTAAGTATCACCCGAAACGAAGCCACGAACATTGGAAACGAAGGCGCAAGGCTAAATATACCGCTCGGAATGCCTTCCTAATCCACAAGGGGGAGTCTTAGGTCATTCTAAGTGACTACGCACGCCGGTAGAGCAAAATTTAATCGGTCTCCGGGAAGGCCCAAAAGCATGGGTTATAAGTGGCCAAAACGGGGTCCCGCAACCCCAAAAATTAGAATGTGTTATTTTTTCACAATATCTCACAGGCACCCCTATAAAGACATGAGAGGATCCTATGGTAGGAAACCAGGCCATTTAGAGCCCTCGGAGGCTATGTAAGTGTCACCCGAAATGAAACCCCAAACATTACAAACGAAGGTGCAAAGCTAACTATGTTGTTCGGTATGCCTTCCGAATCGAAAAGGGGGCTTCTTGGGTCATTCTAAGTGACTACTCATGCCGGTGGAGCAAAATTTAACCGACCTCCGACAATACCCAAAAGCATGGGTTATAAGCTCTGAAGCACGGAAAACTCAAGTAAACTTGGGGGAAACTTCTCATTTATCGGGAAAATAATTTTTTCATTAATTGACCATTAAAATCCCAAATTCACATTTGTTTCTACCATTTGTCTAAATATTGACTAAGTTAACTCTATAAGCTCATCCATTAATACTATTATTAATGATAGTCAACCCAAGCTTAGGTTCTTAAGGAAAAGAATAGTATTTTCGTCTACTCATTTGCGTTTCCACGTTTGCTAATTTTTTGGGAAATGACGTTTCCGCATTTCACGTTTCCTGTTCCTATTTCTGTTTTCTCGTTTCCAGTTTCTATGCAACATAGGTTATAAGTGGGCAAAACAGGGTCGTGAAACCCAAAAATTACAATGTGGTATTTTCCCACAATATCTCACTAGTACCCCAATACGAACGCGGGAGGAGCCCATGACATGAAGTCAGTTCTTTAAAATCCCACGGAGGCTCTGTAAGTGTCATCCAAAACGAAATCCCGGACGTCGAAGGCGCAAGGCTAAATATGCCGCTCGAAACTCTTCATCATCCATAAGGGGGCCTTGTGGGTCCTCCTGAGTGACTACGTACGTCGGTAGAGCAAAATTTAACCGGCCTCCGCAAAGGCCCAAAAGCGTGGGTTATAAGTGGGAAAACGGGGTCCCGGAACCGCAAAATTATAATGTGATATTTTTCCACAATATCCTACAGACACCCTTATAGGGACGTGGGAAGAGCCCATGGAAGGAAATCGGGTCCTTAGGAGCCCTCGAAGGCTATGTAAGTATCACCCGAAAAGAAGCCCCCAACATCGAAAACGAAGGCACAAGGCTAAATATACCGCTCGGAATGCCGTCCTAATCCACAAGGGGGCGTCTTGGGTCGTTCTAAGTGACTTCGTACGCCGGTAGAGAAAAATTTAACCGGTCCCCAGGAAGGCCCAAAAGCATGGGTTATAAGTGGGCAAAAAGGGGTCCCGGAACCCCAAAAATTAGAATGTGGTAATTTTCCACAATATCTCACAACCACTCCTATAGGGACGTGAGAGTAGCCCATGGTAAAAAACCGGGCCCTTAAGAGCCCTCGGAGGCTATGTGAGTCTCACCCGAAACGAAACCCAAACGTTGAAAACGAAGGTGCAAGGCTAACTATGTTGATCGATATGCCTTCCCAATTCACAAGGAGGCTTCTTGGGCCATTCTAAGTGACTACTCATGCCAGTGGAGCAAAATTTAACCGACCTCCGAAAATGCCCAAAAGCATGGGTTATAAGTGGGCAAAACGGGGTCCTGAAACCTTAAAAATTACAATATGGTATTTTTCCACGATATCTCACTGCCACCCTTATACGAACACGAGAGGAGCCCATAACATTAAGTCGATTATTTAAAATCCCACAGAGGCTCTTTAAGTGTCAGCCGAAACGAAATCCCGAACATCGAAAAAGAAGGCGCAATGCTAAATATGTCGCTCGGAACACCTTCTTGATCTAGAAGGGGGGCTTTTGGTTCCTTCTAAGTGACTACGCATACCGGTAGAGCAAAATTTAACCGGCTTCGGGGAACGCCCAAAAGCGTGGGTTATAAGTGGGCAAAACGGGTCCTAAAATCGAAAAATTTATAATGTGGTTATTTTCCACTAGATCTCACGAGCACCCCTATAGGGACGTAGGAAGAGCCCATGGAAGGAAACCGAGTTTTTAAAAGCACTCGGAGGCTATGGAAGTATTACTAGAACAAAGCCCCGAATATCGAAAACGAAGGCGCAAGGCTAAATATACCGCTCAGAATGCCTTGCCAATCCACAAAGGGGCGTCTTGGGTTGTTCTAAGTGACTACGCACGCCGGTAGAGAAAAATTTAACCGGTCTCCGGTAAGGCCCAAAAGTGTGGGCTATAAGTGGGCAAAATGGGGTCACGAAATCCCAAAAATTAAAATGTGGTATTTTTCCACAATATCTCACAGCCACCCCTATAGGGACATGGGAGGAGCCCATGGTAGGAAAGCGGGCCCTTAAGAACCCTCGAAGGCTATATAAGTCTCACCCGAAACAAAACCCCAAACATTGAAAACGAAGGTGCAAGGTTAACTATATTGATCGGTATGCCTTCCTAATTCACAAGGGGCCTCTTGGGTCATTCTAAGTGACTACTCATGTCGGTGGAGCAAATTTTAACCGACCTCCGAAAATACCCAAAATCATGGGTTATAAGTGGGTAAAACGGGGTTTTGAAACCCCAAAAATTACAATATGGTATTTTTCCACGATATCTCACTGGCACCCCTATTTGTTGCGGGAGGAGCCCATGACATGAAGTTGGTTCTTTAAAATCCCACGGAGGCTCTGTAAGTGTCACTTGAAACGAAATCCCGAACGTTGAAAATGAAGGCGCAAGGCTAAATATGTCGCTCGAAACGCCTTCTTGATGCACAAGGGGGCCTTTTGGGTCCTTTTAAGTGACTACCCACGCCAGTAGAGCAAAATTTAACCGGCCTCCGAAAATGCTCAAAAGCGTGGGTTATAAGTGGGTAAAACGGGTCCTAAAACCCAAAAAATTATAATGTGGTATTTTTTCCACAATATCTCACAAGCACCCCTATAAGGATGTGGGAAGAGCCCATCAAAGGAAATCGGATCCTTAAGAGCCCTCGGAGGCTATGTAAGTATCACCCGAAACGAAGCCACGAACATCGAAAACGAAGGCGCAAGGCTAAATATATCGCTCGGAATGCCTTTCGGATCCACAAGGGGAACCTTTTGGGTCCCTTTAAGTGACTACGCATGCCGGTAGAGTGAAATTTAACAGGCCTCCAGGAAGGCCCAAAAGCGTGGGTTAGTGGGCTAAACGGGGCCCTGTAACCCCAATAATGTGGTATTTTTTCAAAATATCTCACAGGCATCATAGGAGGAGCCCATAGCTAGTAATCGGCTTCTTAAGAACCCTCGGACGCTTCGTAATAGTCACCTGGAACAAGGCCCCGAAAGTCGAAAACGAGGGCGCAAGGCTAAATATGCGGCTCATAACGCCCTCTCGAGCCACAAAAGGGCTTCCCCGGTCTCTATAAGTGATCATGTACAATGGTGGAGCAAAACTCAACTAGCCCCGTAAGGGGTCAAAAGCATGGGTTATAAGTGAGCGAAACAAGATCCCAGAACCCGACCCAAAAAATAAGAGTGTGTTATTTTTCCACGAAAACGAGCAAGCACCGCCATAAGAACGACGTGAGATGATCTTATCGCAAGAAACCGAGTCTCTAAGAGCCCTTGGAGACCCATACTATCACCCGAAATGAGCTCTCGAATGAATAAAACGTGGGTGCAAGGGTTGTTAGGCCACTCAAAACCCCCTCACGAGTCAGGAGGGGGCCCTTTTGGGTCCCCAAAAGTGATCACACACGCAAATGGAGTGAAACTCAACCTGTGCCTGAGAGGGGCCAAAAGCGTGGGTTATAAGTGGGCAAAATGTGGACCAAAACCCCAAAAATTGAAATATGATGTTATTACACGACATCTCACGGGCACCTCTATAGGGATGGGGGAGGAGCCAGTGGTGGGAAATCAAGTCTTTAAAAACCATCGATGGCCCCATAACTGTCACCCGAAATGAGGCCCAGATCATCGAAAAAGTGGGCGCAAAGCTAAATAGGCCACTTGGAATACCCTCCCAGTCCACAAAGGGGCCTCTTGGTTACTTTTATATGACCATGCACACCGGTGAGCGAAAATAAATCGGCATTCGGGACGGCTGAAAAGCATGGGTTATAAGTGGGCAAAATGGGGTGTCAAAACCCTAAAAAATGAAATGTGATATTATTCCATGATATCTTGCGAACACCCCTATCAAGACATGGGAGGAGGCAATGGCTACAAATCGGGTCCTTAAAAGCCCTCAGAGGCCCCGTATTGTCACCTGTAACGAGGCCCGAACATCAAAGCTGTGGGTGCAAGGCTAAATAGGTTGCTCAGGATGTCTCTGAAGCCATGAAGGGGCCTCTTGGATCCTTTTAACTGACAATGCACACTGGTGAAGCAAAATTCAACCTGTATTTGGGAAAGCCCAAAAACTCATTAGGCGCCCACGGTGCTTCTGGCTCCCCCTTAGTCACCGCGCTCCACCGAAGAGCCAAACTCATTAGGCACCCAAAAGAGTTTGAAATCGTGGGATATAAGTGGGCAAAATGGTGGCCTGGAAGCTCAAAAATCGAGGTATGTTATTTATCATGACATCACAATGAAATCCTTGCGAGAAGTTTGGAGCTAGCAACTGGGGTCCCTAGAGCCCTCGTGGCCCTTTATTGGTCACCCAACTAGGAGTCTCTGGGATGATTGCTAGCTAGAATAAAATCAACCCCGAGAGTCCGTAATGAACCTTGGGCGAACCTATCCGCCCTCGTTCCAGATTCATGACCCTTTGGGCGAGCACTCCTTAATCCTTATGTCGTAAGGTAAAGCCTTCCGCATTAGTTGATTATGCCATGTTCTAAGTTATCATCTCATATACTAGGAACAAAGAACTGTAAGCTATACCTTATTATAGAGTAATGCTACATCCATATTAGATATGGACGAAATTCATGCATATCAAGTAGGCCCCACAATGTAACGGGATATTAATACTTCAAACGGGATAAATGAAAATTCGTAAAACACAACTTATCCCGTTCTAGTTTTAACCGATAGAGGGTATAAAAATTGTTTGGCCCACCTGATATGGATAAATTTCATCCATATCAGATATGGATGTAGCATTACTCCCTTATTATAGTACAATCATTTCATTTCTTTCTGCATAAAGTTTCCAGGCAAAGGGAACATAACTTTATTTTATTGCTTTACCTAAATGCAGGACTTTCAACAATGCATATTATGCCAAGGTGGGAGGTGTGAGCATAGATGAGATGAACAAGCTCGAACTGAAGCTTCTATTCAGCCTCGATTACAGGCTTCATGTCACACTGGAGACCTTTGATCATTATTGTCTGCAACTCGAGAAGGAAGGCACAAGAACAGTTAGTCGGAGCGCAAGCTTCCACATAGAACGCGCCATCCAAATTTGTGGATTTGGAGGCAGCTGGCCTAATAGAGACGAGCCTAAATGCACCACAAAATTTGCTACATATACCTGCAGAGCCATTTAGTTCCATAGTTGTCATACACTAAACTATGTTGGTGCTCGCGTTTTTCCCAAAGATTGGGATGTGCAAAGGAAAGAACTTATATGCTATAGTATGCTATGAAACTTGAAATAGTACAAAACAGCCTTGGTCTTCTTACCCCATACCACGCTGGCTAAACAGTTTTATTTGATGTAACTTATTTGGGATAAAGAGGCAAATTGATAAGCTGAAAGAATTACCAAAAAAAAAGAACCAAAAAAAAAAAAAAAAAAAAAAAAAAAGAAACAGTTTTATTTGATGGAATTATATGGAGTAAGAAGAAAATTGGTAAGCTCATATAAATGTTCACACTGGCAGCATCAGTTGATAGAATTGCCAAAGAAAAAATGAAGTGATTTGTGAACTCCTCAAAACATAAAACCGCTGACAATTTTTACACAGGATTTGATTCTTCTGAACATTTCATTGCAGCATCTCCTCAAAAACTTCCCAGTGAAGTTCTTGCAAGTGATCCAAGTATGGATATCAGAACTTTACCGAGGACGATACAATTTCAGTTACATGTAAAAGCAGGCTGGAGCTAATCAATTCAGAACAACGAGAAACATAAATAATTTCTGGCAAAATTTTTATTGCACACCTTGTGCACAAATAAAATAAAAAAAGAATCAATCACTATATATACTACCAGAAAACCCTTGCACCACAATACAGGAGACCTGGAAATCCTACCGGAGGTTTTGATGAACTAGACAACACAACGGTGCAGGCCCTAAAACGTCTGGCATATTAGCACCTCTATTAGGCCAAGAGATGAAAGGAGTTTTGAAAAAGATAAAAGTGGCTAAATGACTGGCCTTCCATACTCCCCATCAACTGGAACTGTTTCTCCTTGCTGCGTAAACACGGTAAGCAGCCAATCCAACAATGGCAACAGCAGCTCCAACTGTGCAAGAAAATGATGACAGCAATCAACATCAGTCAGGGGAATCACATGAATTTGAAACAAGCAGTTGTAGATGAACAGGCGTGCAAATAAAGTTTACATAGCATGCGTTGATGTTACTCGCTCTTTGTTAAGTTAGTCATTTTCGAGTTCAAAGCTGGTCATATCTAACAGTCTATAAAGTTAAACTTCACCTGAACATGGTGCCATTTTGATTTAGAGATTAGAGTGAAAAAGATAAAGGTGAACGCACATCCCTTTGCTAAATCTATGCTAAACAGTATACACTGGAATCTAACCGTCATGGTAAACGGAAAATTTGACACAGCTGAAAACCTTCTGAGGTCCAAAGCTCGTCAAGCAAGAATTTGATCACAGCTGACTCTTTAGGACACAACTAAGGATTTGCACTAATAAAGCAGAAAATAAAATTATTGATGTATGATGAAAGTTAATTCAGAAAATATAGCTAAAATAAATTATGAGCAGTAGCAAATTTCTCTATGCCGAACTATGAATTAAGTTGAAAGTTGATAACCATTAGCAGCTATACCTGAAACAAACATAAGAGAGCGGTTAACAAGGCGGTGGTATTGCTTCCTGCTTCTCCCAGCTTCAGTCTCAGGTATACTCAAATGAGGATGCTCCGCTGAACTCACAATTCTCCTGAATACATTATTGAAGTCCCCCAACTTAGCACTGATAGGAATTGGGGCTTCAATACCCATATCTTGGCTAACCTGTAAACAGAACAGTCATTGGTCATTTCTTTTCTTTTGCAGAATCACAGTCGAACAGGAGATATTGCAACGTGAAGCGGTTAAAAGGGGTAAGGCTATCTCTCAGAAAGGCTCTAATGTGTAGACCAGTTGGGAAATATGATATGTATGACAGTAAGACGGAGCTGGGGACACGTGGTAACATGTGAACATTGAACAAGTGAGCAAATGCGAAAATATATATGTTAGGAGGATACATAAGAGGACCCTTATTGTATATATCCTTCTGATTCATTGCAGCTGTCCCTTTCTATTCTCTGCTAATGATCTAGCATACCAGAGGGGTGTTAATGGGGAAACAAGCTTTCCAGCACAAAACAGAGCGAATAAAAACACCAGCTGTCAGCTCTCCACTGTATATTGCAGCCTGCTCTACAAAAGACTATTACATGTACCAAGATATTGATTCAAATCCTCAAAAAGATCAATTTTGATGCGAAAAGAAATTGTGCATAGGAGAGCCAGGAAAAAATACTAATCAAAACAATGAACTTCAAACTGGGATATACTCTCATGTGTACAATGCTTGAACTAGACACACTTGACTGCAAAAGTCTCAAAGGAATAGATTCCAAATACCCGAGTAGAATCTTGGATTGCCATGGCATATGGATCGAGATCATCTTTAGCTGCCACGATAAGGGAAGGCACCTCATACCCAGTATCTTCCCCATGGCCAGCAACCTCCACGAGCAACTCAGCTGTCTTTTTCCATGATAACTCATCAGAACTGGGGAAAAAATAAATAAAAGTATCTCTCATTAGCAAAAGCTTTCTTCAAAACCAACATCACCAAGACTACTACTAAATGCTAATAGCTACCACAACCTATGAGTCGGCTATGAAAATAACAAAATAAGATGCATACTTTCTAGGTAAAATTCTCATGTGCACCATTAGTATTTACAATTCAAAGGAAGTGCACTTCATAAACATTACAATTCCAAGCTTATCAAGGGGAAGGACAAATTTCATACAATAGAATATACATTTCATTTCATTTCAATAAACAAGTCATTTAAGTTTAAGGCACAAGAATTAAGAAATCTCCAGAAATACGGTTATCTTTTCAGAAAAATATAAAATACCACTTGTTTGACTATGTTAAAAGAGCAAGGGTAAAATTGGAAAAACATATTAAAGACCGCAGATACAACCAGGAGCAATAAATGCATAATAATCTGATTGTAAAATATGATGAATATTAGTTATTGTCCTCAAACATTACTAGGTTAGAAGCAGGCTACAAATTTCTTAAACTCATACTCACTTATCATATACAAAAATTGCTATGTCGCAAGCAGCCAATGATTCTTTGTCGGAAAGTAGCTTTTTAACCTTTTCTTCAGGTATCTCTCGCAAAACCAGATACTTCTTGCTTCCCTGTCAAAATGGCAAAACACCATCTCTAATAAAAAGAAAATACTTTTTTCACCTAAGTTAACTTGAAATGAAGGAATGCATGCCATGCATGATGCGGGTTGCTAGATTCTGACCAAAACTGCAATAATGCTCTTGACCATCTATGATGAAAACTGCAACATATGAGATGTATGCAATTGAACAATGACATTTAATTCATTAAGAAGGAATAGAGCACTATGGAATTTGTCTTTTCCTGTTTCCAACTTGTCCCTCTTAAGATATGTGCACTTTCTTTGGCGTAGGGAAGATGATTCTACTTAGACCCAGAGAGAGAGAGAGAGATCAAATCAAGATCCTATCGAAATCGAGAGATTGAGAGATATCGTGATCGAGATCGAGAGATCAAGATCGAGATTGAGATCGAGACCAAGAGATCGAGATCGAAATCGAGATCGAGACCAAGAGATTGAGATGAGATCAAGATCAAGAGATCGAGAGCGAGCACTTCACAAAAACCAAGCAGCCAGAAAGTCCTTGATTCCTATAGAATATAGACTATTCCAATCATCCATCCCAAAGACTAGAAATTACAACATATTTATCAAGTACTTCCCAACTCTGCCTCCATCTGAATCCAACAAACTTCTACATTAGAAAACTACCCAAATTATTCATGCACACCAACTCTAATTAAATAATTCAAACATCCTACCATTATTCCTTCCAAAGAATTCAAGGAAAGGAGCAACAGTAGCAGAGATGTTCATTTGTCAGTCGTCAATGTGCTTCTTGAACATAACACTTAAATCAAGTTTAAAAGCTCTGTACAGTTGTTTCCTCTCGGACAAATTGCAAGTGTGTGGTTCTGTTCAGCAAACAGATCGATAAAATCTGGGCAGAATTTTATTTCCAGTCTAGAAAGGCAAAAGATGTGGAAGCATGGAGCATAGAATTTGAAAGAACCATAAAAAAAGACACTCCCTCTATCCCTTAAAGATAGTTAAACTTTCAATCTGAGATGTCACAAAATTTTTAAGGGGGAGACCAAGCCGCCCATCATTTTGCTCTCACGTAATGTTTCGATCATCTCTATTTCCTGCATTTTCTAAGTGGTTAGTATTAGATTTTCATCTAAGTTACTTGCAATTTGCATGATCTAAAGAAAATATATAGATTGTAGACTAGTCATTCAATTGGAGATTCATTTATTTGGAAATGGACAGAATGCATGGCTCACGATCTATATACTCAAAACAGCAAGGAGATCAGTGCATGACATGCTACTACTTACTGAAGGCCCATCTACAACGTTAACAGCACATCGCTCTTCAGTGTTTCCACTGTAAGTATCAGAGAAGGGCCTGCATAGGGAAGAAGAAAAACTTCAGAAAAGTGCCACACCTTCAAAACTATGTTAGCAATTTAAATGATATAGAACTGAACAGAAACATTCAAGGGTTATTGTGAATGTTCGACAAGAGAAGCAAATGTTGCAAATAAAAAGCAACACCATAATGCCCCTTCGTCATAACTTAACTTCAAGCTAAAACTTCTAGAAGTGCAGATTACAAGACACACCTTCCCAGAAAAGCATCTAATAGTGCTGATTTACCAGCCTTCTTCGGTCCAAAGACAAAGCATTGGAAAACATTTCTTTCTGATTGTCGTTTTTTGCGATCTGTACGCCTCCTCCTAGTTAGACGAATGGCTGAACTAGCGTCTCCACCATACATAATGTATTTCAGATACTCCACACTTTTAGCTGGCTCAAGAAGAGTCATGAGGGCCCACTGAACAACGTTTGCCAAAAAACTGTCAGGTATTGCAAAAGCTAAACAGAACATACAAGCTGAAGTGCTAAAACAGCATAGAAATAACTGGAATATGGAACAGTTTTGCACCATAAGAGGGTCTCAAAACATCTAGACTAGGATCACAGAATGACAAGATTTTGAAATCCCTGACACAGAAAGGCCTACATTCAAGCAACCAAATTCTACCCTTTCAAAAACCATTCTCCTAGAAGATAGAGCAAAATGACCAGCAGAGAGATTAAGTGAAAGAGACATAGACAGCTGATGGTCCTCAGAAAAAGACTACCTAACTAAAAGATAATAAGTATCCGCCAACTTCTAGATTCATGTAATGAGCTTTAATCATTCATTGGGTATAATTGGCAAGAACATCCAGCTTTCAACAAAAGCCACAGCTTGAAGCTTGCAGCTAGTTTTCTTAATTCTCAGTTACTTGACAGTTTGTGAAGCTTGGCTAAAATTGTGAAGCTTACCATACTAGCTTTCAACAATAGCTGCAGCTAGTTTATTACTACAATTCATCGCAAATTTCAACTGTTTTCTACTAATTTTCATGTTTTAACATGTCACAGCTCCAACTAATATTACCAAACATAACCATTAAGTGAAGGCAAGAACCAAACGTTGTTCACATAAAACTTCAATATCATAAACCAAAATGGAATTTGAACTTCAATTGGAATAGGCATGATAATCTTACAACCCCTGATACATTTTTAAGGACTCCAACGTACATACCATCAATAACATACACTGGTTCAGATTTTATCCTTTTCAATATAAGGCGTGAGAATGGATGGTCCTGAATAAAGGGAAAGTATTTGAATAGATGTACCTCTGACAGAAACCCATCCACAGTTAAACCCCCCAGTGCAGTTGTTGGTGCAGCATCCTTGTATGGACCTTCACTCCAAGGACTACATAAAATGTGCAAAAACAAAAACTAATATCAGGTAACTTTACGCTTGAGAGAAGATATTTTAGCAAACAAATCAGGTTATTACCACCTTGTAAAAGTCGAGTTTTTCATCAAGCCACCTTATATAATTTTTTTAAACAAAACCACCTTAACTTTTACTTTTGTCCTACCCAGACCACCTTATCGTTTTGTCCGGTGAAAAAACAATGTGAATTGACCGTTTTACCCCCACAGTTTCCACATGTGCTTAACTTAAGGCTAATTACCCCAATTATATTCTCTTTTCTCTTATCTCGTAACAAAAACGGAAGATTTATTAAGGTAAAAAAGCCAAAAAGACATCATAAAATGAATGGGGGTGAGAGAAAACACAAAATGATTTAGATAATTAGCCTTAATAGAAGCATGTACAGAAGGTGTGAATGCAAAACGGTCATTTCACTTTGTTTTTTTGCCGGAAAAAACTATAAGGTGGTGCGGGCAGAACGTAAGTAAAAGTTAAGGTGGTTTTGTTTAAAAAAAAATTATATAAGGTGGCTCGACAAAAAACTCAACTTTTAAAAGGTGGTTTCTAACAATTTTTTCTATTACTAATTGTAAAATCAGGTAACTTTACACTGCAGAGAAGATATTTAGCAAACAAAGCAAAAAACAAATCAGGTTATTACCAATCGGGTGCTGTAGAAAATAAGTCTTCCACATCTGCAGGCCGTATAGCACCATCCTACAACATGTAATTAAAAAAAAAAAATTACATCAAACAAAAGCATAAGAAACGCACTGTTAACATATCCAAACAAGTCCTAGAAAACGAACATCACTGGCTGATTCTCAAGTAAACACAAAAATAAAGGAACAAAGGAAAGGGAGATGACTGGCTAGGCCGTTAGGGGGGAGGCTGAACACATGTCTGCCAACTTGACTAGCTGAGGGGTGGCCAAGTTCAATGTTGTAAAGAACAAAGGAAAAGAATAATAACGATGGCGGAATCAAGAGACCATATAAATGAAATAATAGTCCGTTTATAATATGTACTAGATTAATTACACCAAAGTTTTTTAAGAATTAGAGCGAAAAACTATCATGCGGTCCAAAGACCACCACATCATTGGTGATCCCTCCCAATTTATCATTCCACAAGCCACCTAATTTATAGAAAACATACCCTATAAGATATCCCTAAAACTACAATAGATCGACCTTGTTAAGTGATCTTAAGCGTCATAACATAACTAAGAGATAAAAAATTGGCCAAGAAGAGTGACACCCTCCCTCCCCCCGCCCCCCACTATTATTGCCTACACCCGTGAGTAGCTATTTTCCTACACCTGAATGTTGTTCAACAACTGTAACTCCATAATTTACTACTTGCAACTTCATTGTAAAACACCTGTAAGAACTTCATACTTGTATAATTGTAACTTCATTGTAATCGTAATAACGTTGCACTTGTTGATAAAGTTACAGTTATAAGGTGTTTTACATTGAAGTTGCAGATGATAAATAATAAAGTTTCAGTTGTTGGGCAGCATCGGGTGTAGGTAAATTACCTACTCGTGAGTGTAGGCAATAATTTGCACCCCCTTCTCTCCCCCTCCCTCACTCCCTATCCTCATAATCCCCGCAAATTCACTAAAAATTTTAACAAATCAATACTCTTGTTTTTCAAAAAGGATATTAGCAATCACATCCATTCATATATTTTAGACTAATTCTATCAATATAGGCTTCATATACAGAAGTTTGAAGTCAAAAACCTAACCCTAAACTTCATGCTGAAGAGAGAGCTTAGAAGCGTTTAGGGGTTATGAAACTATAAGTTTAAAACTCTTAGCCCATGTTTTATATTTAACCGAAAGTTTAGTACATGGGGCAGGTGTAACACCCCAAATTTCTAATAATTTATCGAGTCATAACAAAAATTATTGCCAAGCAAGGCCCAAATAACATAACGTTCCAACAAATCAAAATCCAAAACAAGTCCAAACAAACAAAGCAAACTAATCTAAACTCCATAATCTACCCATAAAATCAAAACACCCTACGCATTTGTCCTCAAGGCTCGGGCTCGTCATCCGAGCTAATGATAATGAGTGGAACACCTGAAGGTCCTGCTTCCTCAAGTTGGAGTTTGAGTTTGGAAGCGATTGCTTCAGGTTGAGGAAAGGTGGATTCAAGTTTTAGGCGATGAGTTCAAGCTTAGAAGAGGTAGTCTCGGGCTTGGGAAGGAAGATCACGAATTTGTGAGAGACTACACCAATAGGGTTATGACCTATATCAACGACCAAATTTCTGGAGGTGACCGCAAACTCAAACACCCAGCCTACCAAAACCCGGCCCTCCTCGATGATTTTCCTTAATGAACAACCTTGGCAGAGATTAAGAACAAATATAAAGATTTCATAGAGGGTGGGAGTCCTAATGGTGTTATGTATGCCGACCACCTAGGTTGGTATTTGTCTGTGGACAGCGTAGTAGCCCAATTGGCCGAGGCCGACCGTAGGCAATTTTTAGCCTCGAGTGAGAGCTCCCAAGATAGAAATGAGACTCTAAACAGCCCTCACCCCACCTCTAGGAAAATTGGGTACACACCAGCCTATAGAAAGTTAAGGCAACAAGCAACATTACAACCTAAGCTTGAACTCGCCTCACCCAAGCCCGAGATCACCTCTCCTAAGCTTGAACTCATCACCCTAAAACTTGAACCCACCTCTCCCCAATCTGAAGCAATCGCTCCCAAACTTGAACTCGAACTCAAGTGTTCCACACATATCATTAGCTCGGATGACGTGCCCGAGCCGTGAGGAAAAATGCGTTAGGCATAGGGTGTTTTGATTTTATGAGTAGATTATGGAGTTTAGATTAGTTTGCTTTATTTGTTTAAGACTGTTTGTTTTGGATTATTTGGTGGAACATTATGTTATTTGGGGCCCTGCGTGGCAATCATTTTTGTTATGACTCGATAAATTATTAGAAATTTAGGGTGTTACACCTGCCCCATCCCCAAGTACTAAACTTTAGGTTAAACATAAAACATGGGCTAAGAGTTTTAACTTCTAATTATTTATTTCAAGCATATATTGATGGAATCTATTTCATAACCCCTAAAGGCTTCTAAGCTCTCTTCAACATGAAATCTAGGGTTAAGTTTTTGACTTCAAATCTCTGTATATAAAGCCTATATTGATGAAATTGATCCAAAATGTTTGAACGGATGTGATTGCTAATATCCTTTTTGGTAAACAAGAGTATTGATTTGTTAAAAAATTTAGTGAATCTTAAGGGACAATGAGGATAGGGAGAGAAAGGGAGAGGGAGAAGGGGGTGCAAATTATTGCCTAGACCCAAATGCTGCCAAACAACTTAAACTTCATTATTTACCACCTGCAACTTCATTGTAAAGCACCGGTTTACAACTTCATTCTTTTATAACTGTAACTTAATTAACAAGTGTAACATCAATAAGATACAATGAAGTCACAATCATACAAGTATGAAGTTGTTACATGTGTTTTACAATGAAGTTGGTGGTAGTAAATTATGAAATTACAGTTGTTGAACAACATTCGGGTATAGGCAAATAGCTACTCCTAGGTGTAGGCAAAATATTTGAAATTTGAGATGTTACAGCATGAGTAATTGCAAGGAGGTGAAAAGAGTCACCAAAGAGCATCTAAGCCGTAGGTGACTCGTGCCACCTCCATTTGGCTTGAAACAAAGTAATTGAGAGAAGGAGCAAAGAGAGAATGACGAAGTCATAATGGAGGAGAGTGAGAAAAAGGTGATCATGGACAGTCATTGTTGCACTCTGGCAAACATTGGTTATGGTATTTCTAATATTCCCAATTATGTTCAAGTGTTTTCCTTTACTTACAGAACACTTCTGAACTTTGTATGTTTCATTATCCACAACTAGACAGCCCATTAGTATTTATGCAATAAAGAAACAGGCCTAAAAGCATGATTCTAGGTCTTTACATCTATCAAAGAAACTTAAAGGACTTACATTATCATTGTCGTACATACTGAAGATTCCCTTCAAGCAATCAACAGCATCAGTTGTCAACTCCACACTCTGCATATATACGACTACTGATAAGCAACTCAGAATTTTGCTAAAACATGTCAATAAGTATAATAATCAATACAACAATCACTTAATATGCTCTATAAAGAACATCAAAAGCAATACCATAAGAATGATGACACAAAGTTCCAAAAGTTGTAGGGCATATTTAAACTAGGAAGCTCTCTTACCGACCTGAAAATGGAAGACCAAAGAAGGGGATACGTCCAGTAATTGGTCATTTTATTTTTTGAATCAAATTTCCCACCATACTTTAGTGTGGCCCTTTCAACTTGGTCATTCCAAAGCTCGGACAATCTCAACATTCTAACTAGGTAACATTTTGACAGCAATGTATACATACACGATATGTAAAGCTTACAAGCTGGGAATAGTCATTTTACTCTGACTTGCTTTATTGCATACAACGCATCCTAAGTACTCATTTAGCACTATTGAAATTTTATGACCCGAACAAATGCCAAAATATACAAAGGTTCAACAAGGATGACACTGCAACGACAACATAAGAAGAAAACAAGAGTGATATACTTCTGCACAAACATAAGCATACTGACCTGGTCTGGCGCTCGTTTGAATGAAGGTGGAAGAAAATCATCATCAAGTCTAATTTCATTATTGTAGCCAAACTTCCTCAGTACAGTCCATGTTGTCTCCAGCCGCCCTTTTTCTATAAAAAGTGCATGAAGGAATAGGAAGCCTCTTAAAGTAAGACCATGCTCATTGACTCCTTCAGGCAACTTTTCTTGCACAACCCTCTTAACACCTACTATTTCAGAAGGTTGGAGAGGAGCATTGAAGCATTTGACCTATTTAAAGACAAACGGTGAGAGTGATTTCATCCGAAAAAAGAGACAGGAAGGAGTATCAGTAAGCTCTGGGACCTTATCAAGTCAAAAAATTCAATATCACAGATATAAAGGTAAATAAGTCATAAGCAGCCAGTACATTGAAGAGACAAAACTAGCCAGGGGAAGATAAACTGAAGAGTCAGGGTCAATACATAAATGCTGGATAAATCAGATTCAATCAGAGTAAAAGCAACCAAATTCACAAACCTGAAAATCATTCAACTCTGCATCACTTAGTGCACCATCCTTGTCGTGGTCGCACAATATAAATATCCGTTTCAAAGCCTTAACACATTGAGGTCTCAAAGTTTGTGTCTCCTGATCAAACAATGGCGCTGTGGGATGAAGTACCGCTTTCTGGGCATAATAGAAGACCTCTGGAATCTACAAAAATCAGAGCATTCAATACAAAGGCTAATATTTCATCAATCTAAAGTTCTGAATTGAAAATAAGTCCTCCATTTGCACTTAACTTTCATACACCTCCTTAAAGATACAAAAGGACAACATAAAAGGGTTATAACATTGCCCATTAAGAGGAAAAGGGCAATCAATGAATCTCACTTTTTCTCCTTCCTCAAAAAGGTTCTCATGAAGTGAGAATCTGCTGGGCCATCAAGGCACAATGTAGCAGAAACCATGTTGTGCATTGCAAAAATTCTCCATCAATAAGTAAGTTTGAATGAGAGGAAACACCTTATAAATAACATTTACCTGAAAAGTACAGCATAAAAGGGAATTTGAATGAGAGGGAACACCTATTCATCTCTATTGTTGGCTTAAGACCCTTTTTCCCTTTTTAGTGGGGATATCTAGTTTGTTGATAGTATAAGAATGGCAGATAACTTCACCTACACTAATTATCATTCAGCCAAAATAGTAAATTGAAGAGAGATGGTGCAAGACAGACCCGATGACAAAATAATGTTACCTGTATATGTCTGAATGCTGAACATTCTATGCATGTCTCGATCTCCCGAAACTGCTGCATAATCGGCGACATGACCAGCTCTAGGCTCACTTGCTGCTGCTCATCCCTCAAATCCAACTTACAACCGACAACTATGATCGGGACTCTCACCTGCTCCAACACATTCACGCATCATATTAACATCAAAATCAGGTTGAATAGCTGCATCTGAGTTTGATGCAGAATCAATTGCAAAGTAATCCAGAAACAGACACAAATTTTTTTGAGAATCCTAAATAGTACTCTTTCCACCCATATATATGACTATTTCTATGTAAGCCCTTCCAAATAGACTACCTCTTTTCCTAAAGATGGTAACAGTTATGTATGAACTTCCTACACTGCACCCCTTTAACAATGAACTCAGATACTCTACCAATCTCTACCATCACAATTAACCCTTGGCAATGTATTTAAGCCTTAAAACAATCTGTTTTTCATTCAGTAAGCCCAAATAAATCTCCCAACAAGCAACTGTCACCACCAGAAACAAAACAAAAAAAGAAAACACCCAAGCATACATAGTTCAGGGGTTCAAATGCAAAACCTCCAAGCGGCGAAGCTCCGGAAGCCAATATGTGCTCAAACGGTCAAGAGTCTCAGGGCGATCACAGGCATAAGTAAGCACAACAGCGTCAGCACGCTTCAGCTCCTCCCCAACTTTATTTCTCTGCTCAACACTAAACCCGTAACGAAACACAATGTAAACATAGGCATTGCAATAACTCTTAAAATTCAGCAAAACAGCGCAAAAAATACAAGAATCCACGCCAAAGTAGATACATTCAACTGTTTAATGGCATTACGACCCAGGGTTTACCTTGAGGCGGTGTCGATAATGGTGATCGGGACCCGATCAGGGAACATGTCGTCGGGGAGGCGAGAAGGCGGCAACACGGGCGGAACATTCGCCGGAAAAGCCTCCGACACGGCCGTGACGATTAAGCTGGACTTGCCGGTGCCGCGGTCTCCAGCAACAACGATTCTGATGCCATTCTTGTTACCAGGTGACGATTCCTTTGCCATTCAAATCACTAAAACAATAACAAACAAAGAAACAAAAACAAAAACCCTAGAAAAAATCAATACTTAGGATTCACAAAAAAAAAAAAAAGAAAAAAAAAGACGGAGATAAAAAAAGGGTAAAATCTCAAGGGTTCTAATAGAGAATCTGAGAAGCAAAGATTTGGATGTGCTTACGATTTGTTGAAGAGCAAAAGTGTGAAAGTGATTGTGTGGTGAGGGATTTGAAGAGAGAGAAAAACGAAAGGGAGGGAACCCTAGTTTTTGTGATGAAGACTTGGAAAACAAGCTGGGGAGAAGAAGCTTCAAGATTGAGAGAGAGAGAGAGAGAGAGAGGGGAGTCAGTGTTGGGTTCTCGCGTGAGGTTCACTCAGGACGGGATTGTGATTAACGGCCTTGATTTTTTATGTAGTTTTCTTTTTTAAACTTTTTATTTAGGTCGGGATTCTGTCATTGATCAAAGGTATTGGCATTGCAGGTAATTTGACCATATTGGTAAATTATATGGGAAGGGTCCAATAACTTGTTATATTTTTGGTTTAAATCAGTCAATACTCAAGACTAGTCATGTTTGCACCGAGTCAGCTCACAAATGGGTAAAGTGATCCTAGCAAACAGTTTTCTCTATTCACAAGATTTGAACCCTCGATCTTGCTTATGGCATGAGAGTGCCGAACCACTTACACAAATCACTTGTTAGTTACAACTTGGTATATTTATAAATTCCGGCGACATAAACACCTTTTTATTGGTTTCCGCCGACACTTAAGTATTTTTTTTCTTTTATTTGGAACAAATACTCGCAAATTTAGTTTGTCGGATATAATTTTATAACAAATGAATTTTGGTCTATTTTTGTGATTTTTAACCTATTTATCTTATTTTCAAAAGGTTCAGGATTCATCTAATTTTCTGTCTCCTTCTATCCAAAACAAAACAAAACCAAAAAAAAAAAAAAAAAAACTCTACACAAACCGTCTAACTGACTATCACTAAGCTAATTAGTCTTAATTGAAACTAGGTGGTTTACACCGATGTCAAGACCTCTCGAAAGGGTGAGAAGTATAGGGCATCCAAGGCTCTTAGGGACCCGGTTGCTGGCCCTAGGCTTATCCCATGTTTCTAAGGGGGTCCTTATGTAATATTGTGGAAAAATGACATACTTTTTGATTTTTGGCATTTTGGGTCCCATTTTGTCCACTTATAACCCACAGTTTTGGAACTCTGGGCAGCGGTTGAGTTTGGCTCCACGGGGTGTGTGGTGACTAAAGGGGACCCAAGATATCCCTCAGTGGGTCGGTGGGCCTTTCGAAGTGACCTACCTCTCTTTGCACCTATACTTTCAGTGTTTGGAAACTTATGAAAGGGTGATCAGTATAGGGCCTCCCCAAGGCTTTTAAGGACCTGATTTCCAACCCTAAACTCATCCCAAGTTCCTATGGGGGTATTTGTGTGATATCGTGGGAAAACAAAATACTTTGAATTTTGACATTGCAGTCCCCTGTTTTACCCACTTATAGCCCACAATTTTGGACCCTCCCGTCACCAGTTAAGTTTGGCTCCACAGGGATGTGTGGTGACTAAGGAGGACTCAAGATATCCCTCGGTGAGTCTAAAGGTCATTTCAAGCAGCTTACTTCACTTTGTACCAACAATTTTGATGTTCGAGACCTCGCGAAAGAATGACCAATATAGGGTCTCCTAGTCTCTTAGGGACCCGATTATTGGCTGTGGGATTATCTCACATTTCTAAGGGGGTCCCTAAGCGATATCGCAGAAAAATGACATACTTTGATTTTTGGCGTTCCGGCCTCCGTTTTACCCACTATAGTCTAATGTTTTCAATCCTCCTAGTACCGGTAGAGTTTGACCCCACAGGGGTGTAAGATGACTAAGGAGAACCTAAGATATCCCTCCGTAGGCCAGGGAGCCATTTTGGTATAACAAATATAGAATAGATTATCTTAATATTCATATATATATGTCTTCTTTATCCCGTGTTAAGACAAGTAAATGGTAACATAAGGATCTTTTGTGGGAAACCTCCTTATGAAATGAACTTTTTGGAAAAGAACCCCCTTATAAAAAAAAAAACTTTGTGGGGAACCCCCGAACACACCTTTAAATTGTTTTTCAACCAATGAAAATTAACTTTTGACCGATCTACCTTCATCCTTTAAGTATATTGTATATTTTAAGTAAATATATGCTTAAGGCTAAGGATAAATCGGTCAAAATCTCATTTAAATTGGCTGAAAAATGAACTAAGGGGTGTTTGTCATAGCCTTTTGTTTTTATAAGGGGGTTCCTCACAATAAAATTTTTATAAGGGTTTTTTTTTTTCGAAAACATCCATTTTATAAGGGGGTTCTTTACAAAAAAAAATCCGTAACATAACTAAAATAATCATAATGAACATGATATTTTGTGCCACTGTTATCAAAAGACAAAGCCAAAAAAAAGAAAAGAAAAAGAGGTTATCATCTGATCTTCAACCTAATACTCCACAAGCCACAACACTTGGTAAACACAATGAGGTACTCCCTCTGTTCTCTAAAGAAGGTGACGCTTGGTTTATGTGAGTTGCGGAAAACCAAGCGTCACCTTGTTTGTAGAACGGAGAGAGTATATTTTTCTGTGAAGGTATTGAATAGGTTAATCATAATGAACATATACTTTGTGCCACTGTTATCAAAAGACAAAGCCAAAAAAAAGTTATCATCTGATCTTCAACCTAATAATCCACAAGCCACAACACTTGGTTAACATAATGAGGTATATGTTTCTGTAAAGGTATTGAATAGGTTCTCCATTATACTTGTCCTTGTTAGAATTTGAAGATATCCGGAGATTAGCAACTCCTGTATTTACACAAACAATACTGTACTAATATCATTTTACTATTGCAAGTCACACTCCCTGTTCTCAGTTCTCAGTTCTCATGATCTCTATCTCTATCTTCTTTTCTATATTCCCGCTCTCGGTCCTCAGCTTTCGATGGTTGTCCATCGCTCAAGGATTCTGGCCACAAGGATTCTGCATGGAGAAGAGACTCGTTTAAGAATGGAAATATAAGCCGAGGGAAGTTGTCAATTGCCGATTTTCGTTTTTGAAAGAATTTCAACTGTGGAAATGTAATTTAACACTGAAACTATCTGTCCTTAATTTTCAAAATTGGAAATGACAAAAAGTAGTTGTATTCCAAAAATTGGTTTTCAGTTTTCAGAAAAACTTAAATATGAAAACTAAAAAGGGCAAAACATCATTAGGTAACATATTGGAAACCTGTATAGGTAACTTTAAGTACCATATATCCTAATTCACAAGAACAAACAGTAGAAATAGATGTAGAGAGGAGATAAACATACTTAGCTCATATAACGACCAAGATTTTCTTCTGCAAGATAGGACAACTCTCATGAGAGACAGCAAGCTTTGGAAACACAAAAGAGATGATGGATGGGAAAATGCTTAACAACATACCTGTTCTCTTCAAACCTGTCAAAAACTCGTCGAACTCATTCATAAGATCTGGGTAATTTCCAAGTGTATCATGCACCTGACAAACAAAGTGGAATGTTCTTCATTTGTGTTACTTGCAGAGTTCATTGATAGCAATGTTCCAAGAACCATTAATCTCATGATTTTTTGCTCATAACAAAGGAAGGTGCTAGTTATTAAGCTATCAATGCACCTTCCGCTATGTCATGTTTAGTTGTGTTTGAGAGCGAACATTATCAGACTAAATGAACAACCAGCGCACACATTGGCTTTGCCAATATAGCACCATCAGGAGCCAAGAACCATCTCATAACTTGGAAAAACTTTATATATACTTCAAGTGGATTTGTATAATAATGTGCACCATTGCAACTTGCAAGTGGTGTCAACCTCTACTTAATTTGAAACAAATATCTAGTTAAAATGAATAATTTGATCAGAACATAAAGGCCATACCAGAGACTGAAATTCTTGTCTTGTGATTATCCCCTTGCTATATTTGCCAAACCATTTCAAAAATCTGATATAATCATCAGGATCAGCTAATCTCTCCTGTAATTTTTTAAAGAATCCAAATTCTTCACTGGCTATTCCTGCAATAAATATGGCAACGTAAAGAGTCCATAAACAGTATTGAAACATAAGGTACACAACTTTGACTGTATTAACTTATAGACTAAATCTTAGCTGTTAACTGAACAAATTAGAATTTCCACTAAACAAAATTCTACTTATACATTTGATTACACTATAATACCCCTTACAAACTAGAGAACCTGATTAGGAAAATGCATATCACTAATATCCCCGTCATCATGATCATAGCCTTGATTGTGTGTTTCCATTCTAACCTTTTATTATTCCAACTCTCTCTTCATTTGTCAAGCCACCACCTCTTTTGCTCTGACTCTGTTTTCATCAATTTCTCATTGTAAGAATCAGAACAATCATCATCATCATCAACAACAACAGCCAAGTTATGCTCTATTGAAAGAGGAGCAAATATGGGAACATCAAGATGATAATCCTAATAAAATCAATGATTGGAAAAAAGGGAACAATGAGGATTACGAAGAAATTACCCTAACAACGTGCAATGACTTCGTTGCAGGAATGGCTGAGTTTCGACTAATGGGGCATGTTCTTATAATTTCTATAGGATTTTGGAAGCACCATTTTGATGCTGAGTTTGGGGCGAAACCCCAACCAGCATTTTTAGCTACAAATTCACATCTACCTCTCTCTCTCTAGTCTCCTCACCTTAGCTTACTAATTCACTTAGATCTTAAGAAATGATTACTCTTGTTCACCAAAGAAGACACTAGCAATTAGAACTCTTCAAATATTTTGTTGTAATTCCAGAATATGGGCGTCAAATACAGAATTTTGAATTCAGAAACCTAACCCTAAGCTATGTTTCCATACTAGTGGATTCAAGGATTTGCGGGCTGGGTTCGGGTGGGCATCCAGGAATCGAACTCATTTATTTGAAGGATTTTTTTTTTTTTTTTAATCTATTTTGGTCTAATTTGAAGCATATCATATCTTAATGTCCAGGATCCAGACACAATACTTTTGTTGAAATGGAGAGTCCGAGAAACATTGATCCTAAGTTTCATACCAAAAGAACTTGCAAGCCTTCCAATATATGGATTTAATCCATCAATATATGCTGCGAATCAAGAATTTTGAGTTAAAACCCAACCCTTCGGCCTTCTCCTTGTCCCTGAGTGAGAGTTTATACATGGGGATATGGCACGAGTCATTGCAAGGTGATGAAGAGTCGAGAGTCACCAGACAACAACCTATTTAGGTTGTCGGTGATGAGTGCCACCTTTATGTGGCCTGGAACGAGTAATAGAGAGAGGTCGAAAAGGTGGCCATGGGTCTCGCCAGTCGTCGTTGCATTGTGGCGATCATTGGCAGTGGCATTTTATTATTTTCAGTTGTTTTCATTTTCTTGCAGAATATTTGTAGAATTTGCATGTGAAATTGAAAAATCGGCTTCATTTTCCACAGCTAAACAGCCATGAGTATTTATGCAACAAATAAACAGGCCTAAAAGCAAGATCTTGGGTCTACACATTTATCAAAGAAACTAAAAGGACTTACGTTATTGATGTCGTACATACTGAAGATTCCCTTCAAGCCATCAACAGCATCAGTTGTCAACTCCACACTCTGCATATATATGACCACTGATGAGCATCTGAAAGCTTTGCTAATAACATGTCAATAAGTGGAATAATCAATACAACAATCACTTAATATGTTCAATCAATGATCTAAATGCCGAAAATAAATGGTATGAAACAGCAAATAAATGTAAATGTAACCTACATATTTTTCCAATGAAGAGCATCAAAAGCCACATTATAAGAATTGATGATACGAAGTTCCAAGAGTTCAAGGGCATATAAACTTGGGAGTTTCTTACAGACATGATGGGAGACAGAAGGAGGGATGCTGTCCAGTAATTGGTCATTTGAATTTTAATTCACACTTCCCACTTTACTTTCAACTTGGGCCCTTCCAAGGCTCAGACACACCCTTAACATTTCAAGTAAGGCATATAAACAGCAATGTTTACATATACGTTATGTAAAGCTTACAAGCTGGGCACAGTCAATCTACTCCAAACTTGCTTTATTGCACGCAGCACATGCTAAGCACCCTTTACACACACAATACATGAACTTCCGAAAAGGCTACCCAGCAACAGCATCATATGCTGTGCTAACTTAGCTCGCCATAGCTCTTAGAAGTAAACCATGTGATTTAAACATACTACTACTCAAATTCTATGACCCATGATAAGATATAGAAAGGTTCAACAAGGATGCCACTGCAACAACGACATAAGAAGATAATAAAACTCGTATACTCATGCACAAGCACATAGACAAGCTGACCTGGTCTGGCACTCGTTTGCATGAAGGTGGAAGAAATTCATCATAAAGTATATTATCATTATTGTATCCAAACTTCCTCAAGACATTCCATGTTGTCTCCTGCCGCCTGTTTTCTATGAAAAGTGCCTGAAGAAATAGAAATCCTCTCAAAGTAAGACCACGCTTGTTGACTCCTTCAGGCAACTTTTCTTGCACAACCCTCTTAACGTTTACTATTTCAGAAGGTTGGAGAGGACCATTGAAGCATTTGAACTGTTTAAAAGACAAAGGGTAAGAGTGATTTCATCCCAATAAGAGTAGAGTAGGATCAGTAAGCATCAAGACCTTATCAAGTCAAGAAATTCAATCACGGTTTCAATTTTTAAGAAGCCCATGCATTGTGAGGCAAGACTAGCCATGGGAAGATATATTCAAGAGTTGGAGTGATTTCAATAAATGCTGGATAAGCATATTCAATCAGAGTAGAAGTAACCAATTCACAAACCTGAAAATCATTCAACTCTGCATCACTTAGTGCACCGTCCTTGTCATGGTCGCACAATATGAAGATCCGTGTCAAAGCCTTAACACATTCATGTCTCAAAGCTTGTCTCTCCTGATTAAACAATAGTGCTATAGGATGAAGTACTGATTTCTGGGCATAATAGAAGACCTCGCGAATCTGCAAAATTTTAGGATGACCAGAGCATTCAATACAGAGGCTGATACTTCATCAATCTGAATGAGAACAGAGTCTTCCTTATGCACTTAACTCTCATACTCATTCAAGATAAAAAAGGACAACATAAAAGGGTTATAACATTGCCCATAACTCGGAAAAGGGCCATCAATGAATCTCACTTTTTCTCGTTCCTCAAAAAGGTTCTCTTGAAGGGAGAATTTGCTGGGTCATCAAGGCACAATGTATTAGAGAGTCAGAGACTATGTTGTGCATTGCAAAATTTCCCCTTGTATGATTAAGTTTGAATGAGAGGCAACACCAATATCATTTACATGAAAAGTACAGCATAGAAGGGAATTCGAATAAGAGGAAACACCTCTTCATTTTAATTGTTGGCGTAAGACCTTTTTCCCCTTCTAGCAGGGGTATGCCGCTATCTAATTTGTTGATAGTATAAGAACGGTAGATAGCTTGCACCTACACTAATTATTGTTCAGCCAAACTAGTTAATTGAAAAGAGATAAGGAGAGACAGACCCAATGACAAAACATTTTTTACCTGTATATGCTTCAATGCTGAACATTCTCTGCATGTATCAATCTTCCGAAACTGCGGCACATTCTGTGACATGACCAGCTCCAGGCTTCCTCGTTGCTGCTCATCCATCAAATCAACCTTACAACCGGCAACTATTATGGGAACTTTCACCTGCTCCAACACAATCAAACATCATATCAACATCAAAATCAGATGGAAATAGCTTTCATTTGAGTCTGATGCAGAACTGGTCGCAAAGTAATCAAATCAGGAAATAGGCACAAACTACCTTTGAGAATCCTAAATAGTACTCTTTCCACCTTATTAATAGGGCTATTTTTACGTAAGCCTTTCCAAACAGAATGCTTCTTTTCCTCAAGAGGGTAATAAACTAATAACAGTTAATGTGTTAACTTTCCACACTGCAACCCTTAAGAATGGTTCAAATTACTCTACGAAACTCTACCATCACCATTAGCTATTATCTATGTTTTTAAGTTTTAAAACAACCTGTTTGTCATTCTCTATGCCGAAATGAAACTCACCAACAAGCAAACAACCGTAACCATTTGGAAAAAAAAAAAAAAAAAAAAAAAACACAAAACAAAACAAAAACAAACAAACCAAGCAATTATGGTTTCAGGGATTCAAATATAGAACCTCCAAACGATGAAGCTCTGGAAGCCAATATGTACTCAAACGCACAAGAGTCTCAGGGCGATCACAAGCATAAGTAAGCACGACTGCGTCAGCACGCTTCAGCTCCTCCCCAACTTGATTTATCTGCTCAACACTAAACCCGGAAGGGAAAAACACCAAGATATAATAATAAGCATTACAAGAACCCCTAAAATTCAGCCAAATAGTGGAAAAATACGAGGGTTCATGCTAAATAGATGCCTTCAACTGTTTAATTGTTCTAAACTAAAATCTGAATTTAAAGGGGCAAAAGGCAAAAATAAGCACTACAATAACTCACAAAATCAAGCCAAAACAATGCAAAAAATACAAGAATTCACGATAAAGTAGAAGCATTAACTGTACTATTGTTCTAACTTAAAATCTGGTTTTAGCGGGAAAAAAAGAAACTGAAAATGGCAACATGATTGATGAGGGTTTAGGGTTTTTACCTTGACGAAGTGTCGATGATGGTGACGGGAACCCGATCGGGGAACATGTCATCGGGGAGGCGACAGGGCGGAAACACGGGCGGAACATTCGACAGAAAATTCCCCGACATGGCCGTGCTGATTAAGCTGGACTTGCCGGTACCGGGGTCTCCGGCGACTACGATTGTGATGCCGTTCATAGTACCAGTTGATGATTCTTTTGCCATTCAAATCGCTAAACAAACAAATCCTACCAAAAATCAAATGTAGTACTACTACTCATGATTCAATGATTGACCAAAAAAGAACGAATCCAAATGAACAAGGTAAAAATGGGGTAGAAAGATTTTGATGTGCTTACAATTTGTTGGAGAGGAGAAGAGTGAAAGTTGTTGTAGGTTGGGGATTTGAAGAGAGAGAAAGTGAAAGAAAAGGGAGGGAACTCAGTTTTTGTGATGAAGGCTTGAAAAACAAGCTGGGAGAAGCTTCGAGAATAGCACTAAGGGAATAAAGTCAGCAGTAACGGTCTCGATTTTAAGGGGAATGAAGTCAGCAGTAACGGTCTCCATTTTCTGTTACTCCCTCGGTCTAGAATTGACCTCGTTAAACGAAAATTTATAAAGAAAATTATACAAATATATTTGTTGGATTTCTGTTGAGTAGTAGTTTCAAAAGAAATTAGGCATGTAATTTTTGCTATCATATTGAATAAATTATCAATGGTCAAATATTGTTTTCGATTATCGCAAAAAGTTCAAATAAAAAGGTCAATTACAGACGAATGGAGTATTTATTTTTATTTTTTATATTGATATGGATGCTCTAACCACTAGGAAGCATTGTAGTGATTTGATTTGTAAGTGTGCGGAGGGACCCTCGTAAGAACGTGAGATGGGTCCAGAGGCAACCACCAGGTTCATAAGAGCCTTGGAGGCCCTATACTAGTCACCCTTCCATGAGGTCTTAAACACAAAAAAATGTGGGTGTAAAGGGAGATTGGCTGTTTGGAACGGCCCCCCGACTCATCTGAGATATATCTTAGGTTCCCCTTAATTACAAACGACACTTGGGTCCGGAATGCCAAAAATCAAAATGTCATTTTTTTCACGATATCGCATTTGCACCCACATAAGAACGTGGCATAAGCTCACGGCAAGCAACTGGGTCCCTAAAAGCCTTGAAGGCCCTATACTAGTTGCAAATTTAAAGCACCCACCTAGGTGCTCTTGAGAGCCACTTGTCGCGGGGATGTGGCCCACGGGCCCACGTGCCTAAAGTTTTTTTTTTTTTTTAACATAGATTCATAACCGTTATACCATAGATTCATGAACGACTACTTATAACTTATTCAAAAATATTCTTCAAAAAAAAAAAAAAAATCGATTTTGACTATAGATTCATAGTTATATGGTATAGATTTATAACAATATAATTACAGATTCATAAGTGTTAGTTAATAAACACATATTCATTACTTTAAAAAAAATTATTAAATTTTTTTATTTTTGACCAAAAAAAAAACGTTGTTAATTTTGACTATAGATTCATAACAATGTAATCACAGATTCATAAGCGTAAGTTCATGACTATCTATTTTAAATCTTTTTTTTTTTTTTGAAAACTGAAAATAAAATAAAACATCATCATAGATTCATTTCATATAGTACAGATTCATAAGATTTAAACGTAGATTAATAGGGAGCACTTAGAGCTAGGTGCTACTGAGAGCACCATTTACCTATTGCTATACTAGTCACCCTTTTGTGGGCCTCGAACATCAAAATCGTTGGTGCAAAGGGAAATAGGTTGTTTGGAGTGCCCTCGGACCTACTAATGAATATCTTGGATCTCCCTTAGTCACTAGTCACCACACATCCCCGGGGGGCCAAAGCCAATTGCTGCCGGAAGTATCGAGAATTGTGGGTTATAAGTGGGCAAAAGGAGGTCCAAAACACCAAAAATCAAATTATGTCTTTTTTCCACGATATCACACGAGAACCCCCATATGAATACTGAAGTGAGGACAAAGCCAACAATCAGGCCCCTAAGAGCCTTGGAGGGCCCACACTAGTCACCTTTTTATGAGGTCTTGTACACCGAAATCGTGGGTGCAAATGTAGGTATGTCACTTTAGAATGGCTTCCCAACTCACCGCGAAAAATCTTGAGACCCCTTTGGTCACAACACACCCCCATGAGGCTAAACTCAATCGGCACCATGTGGGTCCAAAAGTATGGGCTAAGTTGGCAAAATGAGGCTCGTAACCCCTAAAAGCAATACGCTATTTTTGCACAATATTGCATAAGGACCCTCTAGGTTGCATGGATAGAGATACATACACTAACACGGGCAAGCGCCATTCATATAAGAAAAATAGCCTAGTGTCCGAGTGTCAGTGCGTATCATGTACGAGTGTATGATACGCGACACAACACCTATCTAAGGTGTCCATGCTTCATAGAAGACCCCATATATAAGAACGTGAAAGAATCATAGGGTCGGTAATCAGGTCCGTAAGAGCCTTAAAGGCCCTATACTGGTTACCCTTTTGTGAGGTTTCAAACACCAAAACAATGGGTGCAAATGAAGGTTCCATTGTTATAGATCACTCGAGTAGACCTGCGATATCGTGAAACTATGACATACTTTGATTTTGGTATTTTGCACCCTTGTTTTACCCATTTATAACCAATAGTTTTTTGATCCTTTAGGGCCTGGTTGAGTTAGGCCCCACATGGATGTGGAGGGATTAAGGACGACCTAAGGTATCCCTCGGTGGGACGGGAGACCATTATTCACCACCGTTTGCACCCATGATTTTGTTGTTCGAGATCTTACAAAAGGCTAATCAGTATAGTGCCTCCAAGGCTCTTAGGGACCCGGTTACCGACTTTCGATTCATCCCACGTTCCTATAGGGTCTCTGTAGGATATTATGGAAAAATATACTAATCCACGGCCCCACGCCCACGGTAGGGCACCTCTTAACGCACGGCATCGGGTATTCCACGAATAAATTCATGTAGCTGCTCCCCAGGAGGCTCGAACTTTGACCTGGTGTATAAGATAAAGCTTGTTTACCAGGGGAGTCGATGACTCACACATGCAATGGAAAAGTAAAAAAACGTTCAATTAGACATAGCGTAGGGAAAACACAAAGACGTCGCATGAAAATTACACCTCCAAATCTTTCTCTCTCTTCTCCATCTCACATAAACCAGAACACACGAAGAAGAAGAGAGAAGCTGGTGGTGATCAAATCTCTCCTCCCCATCAAAACCCCATCTTTCTCTCTCCTAAAACCATCAATCGAATTCAAAGATGATGTCCGGCAATTACACCTCCATTGACAACCAGAAAGTTTCTGGATCTGTTCCCGTAATTTCTCTCTCTTTTCGATTTCTCAATTTCCTCATCCACTGAGCTAATTCCACAACAACTAATTCACTTCTCAGATCTCACTTTGATTTTTCTCTCTCCTCTTCCTTGCAGGCCGTTGCTGATTCCAGCCATGTCACCGTCAAATTCGCCGGTAAAATTTGTTGCAATTTCGTCGATTTTGGTTTTGATTTCCATAAATTATCTAACTTTTTTTCTTTTTGGGTTTGGATTTCTAGATTCGAATCTTCAGACATTTCCGCCATCACAAGCTCAAGGGAAGATCAATGCTGCTGCTGCCCGGCCTCCTCGAGATGCTGATGGTACGTTGAATTTTGATTGACTTCTCTCTTTTCAGCTCTCTTGCATTTCAGATTGGGATTGTATAAATCTTACTTTCATTGCTGTTTAATTGGTTAAATTAATTGTGATTAGACACAAATTGGGTTCCATTTAGTGTTTTGTTGTGTATTTTGGAAGTTGGTTAATTCTGCTCTTAGTAGCAACTGGCACCTTAGATTTGGTATACTACTGAAAGTCTGAAACGATGGAAGGAAGGTGTTAAATTGAACATTGTATTGCTAATATCATTGTTTTAATTTGATTAATAAAGGAAAATTTACTCATATGACTTGCATTCCCCCTTATAGGATTTCCCAAGGACATTGGAGCTTTGGTTAGGGTTATTGTTTTTGTCACTAATTATTGTCTTATTCTGAATTACTATACTTGCTGGTCATTGTGTTATCAAGTTAAGTTGAAACCCCCCCGAAACAGAAGCAATCAAATGATTAAAATCTGTTAGCATGCTATATATTTTATGGCAATGGGATCAACTTAGTTATCAGATGTGTGAAGATTGCTTATATACATGATTGTTTATGGTTTGAAAGTGTGTATAGTTTAGGCAATGAGCCAATGATAGTTTTTAGGGGTTCTTCTTCTGAGCTGTACGATATAGATAGTTATATTCTTTCGGTGCCTTCTATTTGTTGTGTTAACTCTGAATGCTGAAACGGCCTTTTTCCCATCTCTACCCTCTTAACAATATACAATGTCTTGTTATCATTAGAATAGTGAAGCAACGGCCATTTGGTTGATTTAGGATGAGGCAAACATGCCTTACTGCCAGTACTCTTCTATGTGAATATCATCTCCCTAGAACAATGTTTCAGAATGTGTAAAAAATGTTGGCCAAAACATTTTCATTTCTATTCCTTCCTTTTTGGATCATCTGCGAAAGGTTGCTAGGTATTTTAAATAATCTATTTTCATTAGAGAAATAAATACAAAGGTTTCCCCACATCATGATTTCTTTCTAATAAGTAACTCTTATCTTTTCCTTCATGTTGCAGATACTTTCTCAAAACCTGGTGCTTCTTCTGATGAACCTCAACCAAGTGGTTGGTTCAGGGCATTTAGTGTTGCTGCCTACAAACCATACTTTGATGTTGATACTTCTGATGTCTTGGAAAGGATTAAGGAATCACTTTTTCCATGGAAAGGAAGTTTTACAGAAATGATCAACGACAACCCAGATTTGTAAGTTAAGATTTTCGGTTATCTAAAGATTTATGTGGGTGTATACTTTTGCCAATAAAGTCTGGAAATGGAAAAATTACCTAATGTAAGTGTTTATGATATGTCAAGTAATACACTCTGAACATCGTGCTAGTTCATAATTACTTTGTGTGAATTTTGACAAATCTTATTCTTTTTAAAATCTAGGTTGTTATAATACCCGAAATTAGGTCTCACCTATAATATCAACCCTTACAGGGTATGAGGATTGTGGAGGTTAGGTTGTAGGTGTATGTGACCTTAATTGCAAAGAGACTGTTTGGAAAGACATAACTATGTGCTACTTCACAACAAACAAGGGGCAGTGCGTAGCTTGATGAGCCAATTGACTGCAGTCTATTTTTAATCCAATATTGCCTCTTTCCACTGTTGAAAATGGACGATATAAGTTTTCAGGCTGATTTAACCAAAAAGGAAATAAAAAAAAATTAAAAAAGGCGTCACTAGTTTGAAAAATTGGAGGGAAGGTAAATGGTTTTCAAGCTGCTTCTAGACAAGGTTGCTGGGTTGATATCAGTTCTATTTAATACTAGGTTTTTTCTCTGCATTCTTATTTTTTGGTTCTTGGGGGTGTGTGTAAACCGGATTTGGTGGTTGGGTGGGTCATGTTCATGTTAAATCTTTGGCAACTTTGGCAATTCTCGTTGATTTAAGGCCACTCGAGTCAGTCGAATGCTATCCTTCGTATCGCTCTGTGACAGCAACTTGTAATTGAAGTTTTTCTGACAAGTGTGCTGCACTTTGTACATGATTAATTAGTGCCAGTCGTTTCATTCCTTTATTATAGTATTTCAATGTTATGGACATTAATTCTTTCTTTTTCCCCTTTGGTATGCGGTGAGAGTTAAGAGTACGCAATATTTGACATGTCTTTGGCATTTCCCCCTAATCATAGTAGTACCATTTTTTTTTTTTTTTTTTTTTTTTTTTATGAACTAGATGCATGAATTACTCGAAGTTTATGGTACGCAATTTGTCACATCTGCTAATTGTTTGTTGTCGGACATGGTTATTCATTGAAATATGAGCAGGTATGGGCCATTTTGGATATGCACTACTTTGATATTCATAGCAGCATCTATTGGCACGTTTGTTACATATGTGGCACACAAGCTCCAAAGCAAAGAATGGAATTATGACATAAGCCTGGTGACGTGGTCTGCTGGTTTGTTCTACGGTTATGTCACAATAGTTCCCCTGTGTCTTTATGTGGTCCTAAAGTACTTCTCAGCACCATCTGGCTTCGTCCAACTACTCTGCCTATATGGCTACTCCTTATTTGTGTTTATTCCTGCACTGGTAAGCTCTTTTTCGATGATTCGTTACTTCCAATGATTCAACGACAGTGAATTGCATCATAGACACGTGCTGATATTGCTGAATCTCAAGCAACTTTATCTCCAGGATAAAGTGGCTGTATGAAATTGTGCACGGTTCAGTTACCATATTTGCTTTGCAACTATAGCAAGTGTTAGCGTATTTTATAACTTGTGATTCGGTTAAAAGATATGCAGCAGTAACATGAAGTATTATCTATTATTTAGTTCAGCCCTAACATCTCTCTTTCTATTTTTTGGTTACTATTATTTGATTAGTGTGTCTGCAAAACTAATCTGTTTATGCATGGCTTGATTGCAGTGCTTGTCTATCGTGCCCTTGGAATTAGTTAGATGGATCGTTGCTGGTGTGGCAGGGTTCATGTCTGCAAGTTTTGTTGCCCTCAATCTCAAAACGCATATTGCATCAGCCGGTGAAAGATGGTTCCTGATAGTGGTGGCGATATTCCTGTTGCAGGTAGCTTTGGCAATTGCACTCAAGATTTATCTATTTACAGTCAGTGTAGTGTAAACTTCGGAGAATCACTGATAACAGAAATCTCGGATGAATATAATGTAGTAGCTTACAATGGTAGATGGACAATTTGGTCCTGCAATTCAGATGTCAAACATCACTATAGTCTATAGATATATTGTTAATTGTCAAACCTCTTGTATTCATTCATTTTTGGCTATGTACGTTGAGAAAGGACATGGTAACAATTTTTTTGGTTCTCTCTCTCTTTGGTAATACACATTCCTAAACTTTCTCCGGATGTAAATTTAAGAAAATTCGAGTTAAATACCTTGTTGCCTTTTGTCAGAAAGTAAATTATGTCAATGCTAGACAGTGATTTCTGTTTTTACAGTGATATATGATTCTAATTTAGTGGTTTTTGCTAGAGCTATGTTGTTTCTCCCTTGCAACTAGTCTTTGCAAGTATAATCGAGTCTTGAAGAAAGGAAAAAGAAGTAAGGATAGGCATTTCATAAAACTTGGTGTATGCTTGGATTGAGGGTTAAATTAGGGGGTAACACTAACGGGAAAGGGTAAGAGTAGTAATACTGATATGTCGCCTCTATACCATTCTTTTCCACGTTCCTATGCTGCATTTTATCTCCTACCACCACCTTTCACTACCCCGTTAATTTATACTACCTTTTAATCTATCCTATATTTCAAGTGCCCTTTGTTGGAGAAATTTTGCAGTCGTTAGTAGACTTGTTTAATATTGACGCGAATTGTTCATGGATTTTATGGGTTTGAACACGACTCTTCAATCTGAAATAATGTCTAGAAAACAACTGTCCTCATCCAAAAATCACCTTAAACTTTTTTTGCCAATCTGATAACAAGTCTACCAAATCATAATGAAGCAATGTTGTTACACAAATGTCCCTATTACTAACTTGTAAGGTACTCCACAGTCCACACGCTCATTTTCACGAGTGTGAGCCGACCTTAGACCAAGTCCTCCTATACGTCCCACTCACAGTCACACTCACTCACACCGCGCACCCAAGTTTAAATGTTGAAGCACACCACAATTTTGACTAAATCTTCTTGTCACTCCCTTTTCCACAATGTTCTCTTACTTCCTTCTTCACATACTTTTCCACACCTTCTTCTACTTCACAACACCTACAATATTCTCTCTCCTCCTCCTCCTCCTCCTCTGACTCATCTTCCTCCCTGGCCTTCACCCCAAACCTGACATTGCACAATGCTTGTTCATCGATGTCGACTCGTGTACGTCCTATTAGTGATTTCACTCAGCATTTCATGTTTGCACCCACAAGGAGTGGCAGCCAGGAGATGTCAGCTTGGGCAGAGATTGACAGCAACCAATGCTGATGAACAGCAGCAGGGAATAATGTCGTCGAATGAGATTAATGGTGGCAGCATGAACACTGATTATGAAGGCTTTGTTGCCAACAGTGAAAGGGCAGTGCCCACTGGCCCTGATCCGTTGCACAACAGGTTAGTTAGCTTCCAGACATCAAACACACATATAACTGCATGGATATTGTTTTCATTAGGACATTACATATCAGATAAGTCGATGTCAGCTAATTTAGCTAGTAAAGTCTCTAGCACCTGAGACTTGGGTTGAAATGTGTCTTGCATTTACTGCATGCATTCTTCACACACAGACAAAAAAAGGGAAAAAAAAGAAGGGCTTTAATTTTTTGGTATATTGTTGATTATATGACTGAGACTTTTGGGAAGCACAATGCATATGCCTGCACAATCATAACATGTAGGGTTTTGTTCTGAAATCGAGTCGCATGGCCATGCCATTGCACTTGGGCATGGCAAGGGGGACAGGGAAGGGAGACATCCACGCAACCTGGTAACTAATTGGATCCATTGCGATGGTCTGATCTGAACCGGTAGGAGACTTGCTTACCTACTATCAAAAAATGTTCTTTGTATCACAAGACATTATATCAATAGTTTTCCCTAGCTAGTGGCCCATCCTTATTGCAAGTATTACAACACTAGGAGGTTAGCAAGAGAATGATGGAGAGTGAAGAAATGCAGCATATGAGTTACACAGTAGGAAGATTCTTAAGACTTAACACGAATATACAAGCAAAGTTAACACTATTATAGGTATATTATAGAGAGGTGTAAACAAGCCAACAAATCTAATATTGGGGGTGTCGGTAATCTTTTATTCAGTACCAGTCACAATTTCAAAAACTGTTCAACTTTCACTTTCAAGTTCAATTCATTTATATTAAGCTAATGCCTTGAAACATTCTGATTGTGACTTCTAAAAGTTTCATTTTTCAAAATGGTAAATATGAGGGAGGAAATGTGTCCAAAGGAATGCAAAATGAATACTAACCGATTGAACTCCATAGACGAGAAATATAATCAAAGTTCACAAACGTAAAAACATTTGAACATCCATTATTGTGAAAGAATCAACTCGACAACGACCATTATAAACTTTGATACAATGAAGAAACCAACTCTAGCAACCAAAAATATCAATCGTTGGTTACAAACCTAATCAATAGCTATACTTTCTATTAGTTATGTGTCTACAAAGATGCTCAAGAGCTTGAACTCTTGAACTAGACCTAAATAATTTATCAATTGTGTATATTAAATATAGTATTTTTAGATATTTGGATTCAAGTCATCTCGGTCTCACACTGTTTGCATTCTTTGTTATCGTTTGTAATCCTTCTTCCATGGAATGTTTACAAGATGATTTATTTGATCAAAAAAATCCAAAATTCTGATAATTATCTCTGAAATTTTAACTGTTAAGTTAATTGTTACATTTTTGATGCCATATAAGATATGACGATCTGATGATTCAATTGTGACGTATGCTCCACCCATGCAATTGGTACCCAAAATGACAAAAATTAAAGCACTGAAATCTTGCTTTGTACTTTCTCTTAATTTTCTTTGGAAGGCTAAACTGATTGATAGTAAATGGTTGAAACACAAAAAATGATTGGACAAAGATTTCTTGAGCCAAAATTTGATAGTCACAAATTCAAATGCATCGAAATAAGTGAAGTGGGAAACATTATGCATTTGTTGTCCCACCAAATTAGCTTAAAAATCCAACAGCCCCCCATTTTATGGCTTGTATTTTGGCATCATAAACACCTTTATACCCCATCAAAACTCAAAAGTCAGCCCTAGGCCTACCTTGAAAGAACCCATAAATGATTTACAATGCCATTAGGCTAATTTTTTTTTTTTTTTTTTTTTTTTTTTTTTTTTTTTTTAATGAAACATTAGGCTAAACTTTTATAGGTCTCTCTCTCTATATATAAATAATATTAATGCTCTTTTGGTAAATTGTTTCAAAATTCTTGATTATGTACATACATATCCTTAATGGGGCCACATTTTAAAGCCTTTTTGTGGTGTTTTTAGTTAGGGTTTTGTTAGACATGGGATCCCACACTCTTTCACTCATTGCTCAAGAGGAAGAGGGCTCACCTTAGTTGACTTACATTACATATGATAATGCCATGATTTTTGACTTTCTTGATGCATGTTTCTTGTTAAGTGTGCTTTTCAAATGCTTTTGGACTCATTTTACCCCCCCAAAAAAAAGGGTATATTTGACTTATTCAATCCTCATGTATTAAAATTGGATTTGTGTTAATACTTTGAAAAAAATAAATAAAACAGAATTACTTATGAATGGTAGAAGAAATCCGTTTACTTTCGTTATAGATGATTAAAAATGTTGCGTTTCCTTGCAGACTTGTAATATGATATTTTTCACATCCTTATATATAATACTATCTACGTTCTCAAATGAAGGTTACGCTTGAAATTTCGCAACTCACATATAGTAACAATGAGAATTTGGCTATTGATTCACTGGTATAGCCAATTTTAAAATACAAACTTGGATTATTCATTGCAGTAAATCCTTATTTATTTGATCCACTTTTTATGAACAGAGGAGATCAAACTTGAAGGCTTGCCAAATACTAATAGATTTTGGGTGAGACATGGTCATCAATTTGGCCTATACTCTTTTGAGAGGATTTTTGCTGTGAAGAATCTGCATCGACCAAAGAAGATTTATTTGACAAGCTTATGATGGCATATATAGCAACGAATACCATTAATTTCTAGAATATTTTTCTATTTAGCTATTTCTTTAAAAGAAATTTGTAAATATGAGTTTCTAGTGATACTTCCCCCAAAGTTCATACTCAATTTAGTCAATTCAAGGTTAATCCATATGATGTCACTGTTTTATTTTTTATTTTTTAGTTTTTATTTTGGATTCTACTTGGTGTCACTCTTCTATCACTTTTATTTTTGGCACAAAATATCATATCAGGCGGAATGTACTGGTAATCTATAAAATGGTACTAGTGATTTAAAAATTAGTATTGACAACCCAAAAACTAGTATCACTCTTTTTTCACCCAGTACCATTCCAGTATTGTCTTTTACTTATACAGTACTACCTTTGATTTGCCCAGTACTCGCCAGATAAGAGAGTAATTGTATTTTTTGGTTCTTTTTTCTCTTTGGTAATACATTCCTTCACTTTCTCGGATGTAAATTTAAGAAAATTCAATTCAGTGAGTAACTTGAAATTCGAGTTAAATAGCTTGTTGGCATTTGCCAGAAAATAGATTATGTCAATGGCAGACAGTGATTTACTGATTTTTGCTTATATGGTGATATATCATTCTAACACAGTGGTGTTTTGCTAGAGCTATGTTATTTTTCCCATGTCACTAGTCACTTCATAAAACTTGGGGTATGCTTGGATTGAAGGATAAATTAGGGTAACACTAACGGAGTAAGGGTAAGGGTAAGAGTAATAATACTGATATGTCGCCCCTATACCCTTCTTTTCCACCTTCCTATACCACATTTAATCTCCTCTACCCCATTAATTTATACTACCTTTTAATCTATCCCAAAATTTCAAGTGCCCTTTGTTGGAGAAATTTTGTAGTTGTTTGTAAAATTGTTTAACATTGACTCGAATTGTTCACGACCTGATTTTATGAGTTTGAACATGATTCTTCAATCTGGAATAATGTTGAGAAAACAACTATCCTCATCCAAAAATCAACTTAAACTCATATTGACCAAACTGTTTAACAAGGATACCAAATTATAATGAAGAAATGTTGTACACAAATCATAAATGTCCCTCTTAACTTGTAAGGTGCACCACAGTCGCACACGCTCAATTTCACAACAGAGAGCCGACCTTTAGACCAAGTCTTATACGTCCCACTCACAGTCACAGTCACAGTCACACTCACTCACACCACAATTTTGACTAATTCTTCTTGTCACTCCCTTTTCCACAATGTTCTCTTACTTCTCTCTTCTTCACATACTTTTCAACACCACCTTCTTCTACTTCACAACACCTACAACATTCTCTCTGCTCCTCATCTGATTCATCTTCCTCCCTTCACCCCAAACCTGACAATGAACACAATGCTCGTAGGTCGATCTCGACTCGTACTCATCTTGTTAGTGATTTCACTCAGCATTTCATGTTTGCACCCACAAGGAGTGGCAGCCAGGAGATGTCTGCTTGGGCAGAGATTGACAGCAACCAGTGCTGAGGAACAGCCGCAGGGAACGTCGTCGAACGAGATTAATGGTGGCAATATTAGCACTGATTATGAAGGCTTTGTTGCCAACAGTGAAAGGCTAGTGCCCAATGGTCCTCTTCCTGGGCACAACAGGTTAGTTAGCTTCCAAACATCACACACACTAGTGCAAGTAGTACAGTATGTTGTTTTTACTAGGACATTATTATATCAGATAAGTCGATGTCAGCTAATTTAGCTAGTAAAATCTATAGCATCCGAGACTTGGGTTTGAAGTGTGACTTGCATTTACTGCATGCATTCTTCACACACAGACAAAAAAAAAAAAAAAAAAAAAGAAAAGAAAGGTAAGTAAAAAAAGGGCTTATCTTTTGGTATATTATTGTTGATTATATCACTGAGACTTTTGGGAAGCACAATGCATATGCCTGCACAATCATATCATGTAGGGTTTTGTTTTGGGATCGAGTCTCATGGCCATGCCATTGCACTTTGGCATGGCAAGGGGGACAGGGAAAAGAGACGATCCACGCAACCTAGTAACTAATTGAATCCACTGCGATGGTCTGATCTGAAACGGTAGGCGGTAGGAGACTTGCTTACCTACTATATGGCAAAAAATGTTCTTTGTATCACAGGACATTATATCAATAGTTTTCCCTAGTGTCCCATCCTTATTACAAGTATTACAGCACTAGGAGGTAAGCAAGAGAATGATGGAGAGTGAAGAAATACAACATATGACTCGCACGGTAGAATGATTCTTAAGACTTAACAGTTAATTAACACAAAATTCGACAAATTAAAGGTTATTATAGCTCTCATACAATATGAATAAACCAAAAATTTATTTTGTTAGTTGTAAATCTGTTCCACAGGTATATTTTCTAGTATCCTCAAGACCTTAAACTTGACCTAATCATTGATCATTTGTGTATATTATCTCGATCATCTACACCATATTATAATTAAGTGTATATACGTCCTTGTATATTGAATGTTTATAAGATGATTAACTTTATGTTTTTTTTTTTTTTCATATGACGATTTGATGATTCAATTGTGACGTATGCTTCACCCATGCAATTGGTACCCAAAATGACAAAAAGCACTGAAATCTTGCTTCGTACTTTCTCTTAATTTCATTGGAAGCCTACAACTGATTGATAGTAAATGGTTGACACACAAAACAGGGGAATGATAGAGTGACCCTCAGGGTCACCAACCCTCTCCCTATATCTCTCTTTGCTTATACACCTTTCTATAAAAATAGGAGGCAAATTATAGAGAGAGATAGAAACAGACCGACCCTCAGGGTCACCCAAATTTTTTCCCACAAAATATGAATGGACAACTACTCTAAGATTTCTTGAGCCAAAATTTGATAGTTACAAAATTCTAAATTCATCGAAACAAGTGAAGTGGCAAACATTATTGCATTTGTTGTCCCACCAAATTAGCTTAAAATATATACATAATATTTATGCTTTTTGGTAACTTGTTTCAAAATTCTTGACTATGTACTAATCTGAAGGATTTGTGTCCTGTCAGTCAAGTAGCAATT
>BSSO01000030.1:0-60100 GCA_030267885.1 Mesembryanthemum crystallinum | reverse complement strand
ACTTCATGTCTCCATCTCATCCATCAATCTTCATTGCACCAAAGTTCCTTGCATAACAACATAAACCTCAAGGGAATATTAGTGATAAGTATCAATTGTGATCATCATCAAAACCATCAATGCACAACATATATTGCATGAAATTTACTGAACTTTTCTATAATAACTTTCTGTTTTCCATGTGCTTTATTCTTCTCTTATGTGTTTGAGTTTGATAAGCTTCTTCAGTAAATTTCTTGTTCTGTAGGCTATGGAGCAGGTTTCAGAACAGGGTTTGATAGTAATTGATGGGTCTGCACCGACATATGCTACTGCCTCAGTAAGAACACCAAGTTTATTGTCTTATTTGTTTAAACCTGTGAAATGTAAACAACAGTGCCCTGACTCGATTCTCAAAGTGACTTAATTGGTAGCTTACTGTAGTCTTACTGCAATACTTCAAAAAGTGGCGCCACAATACATGTCACTTGCAATTACTATGTTGTACTGTTTTCTGTTAGCTGATAAACTATTCATCTTCTTTAGTTGTTTAGTTTCCTGTATGTTAGAGAGTGGTTTGCAGCTGTACAACATTTTACTTGTGCAGACTTTCCAGGACTCTTTGATTGCGGCTGGAGCAGGACTAGCTGTACTTGATTCTGTGGTTAGATCCTAGCTATTGCATTTATCAATTTGAAGATGGGATGAGGAATCCTTTCTCTGTTATGAGTTATCAGTTTGAGGTTTTTCCTTGACAACTTTATTTTCAATACTCCGAGTCTGAACTGGCTGTGAGGCTTCTTACGAGTCAGCATGAAAGTTTGTGATCTGGTTTGCTTCTGACTGAACCTCATCAGGGTATTTTAGGTGGCTGCATCTAAAAACAATAGAGATCCTCCTGTTGGATTTGCTTTGATAAGGCCTCCGGGTCACCATGCTGTTCCAGACGGGCCTATGGGCTTTTGTGTTTTTGGAAACATTGCTATTGCTGCCCGCTATGCTCAGCGTGTACATGGATTAAAGCGCGTATTTATCATTGATTTTGATGTTCACCATGGCAATGGCACACATGATGCCTTTTATGAGGATCCAAATATATTTTTCCTCTCAACTCATAAGGTAATAAACTTCTCTTCCTACTGCGTTGTGATCATTACATAAAAATACAGAATTAGTTATACACACTGAGTCTTAGTTCTGATTTCTGCATCTTTTATACATCGTTGCGCTTCCTCGCTGTAGATGACATAAGGTACTTTTTGTGGTCAATATTTTATTCTACTTTTTTTATTCTTTGAATCTGTACTTAACCATATCATGGGGATGCTGTTATGCTTGTTCCTTATGCAGCCTCCATAAAAGAAGATGCAAGAATCTTTACTGGCTGAATTAAATTGAAGTAGTTTACTGCAGAAGGCAAATTCAGCTGTCTTAATCTGACATTTTTGCTCACTGCTCATCATGGCAAATTTTGCAGTGCATGCATTTGTTATTGGACTCATTTGAGGGTGAACTAACTCACCACATATATCTTTTCTGATATAACATTTTAAATACTTGGATTGTTCATATAATGAAAGAAGTTATTATCTTTATCTTGTATCTAGTCGATTATTATTCTGCTGTCTGGTTAAGTAATGTGTATTCTGTTTCAATATATAGGATGGAAGCTACCCAGGTACAGGGAAGATTCATCAGGTAGGTCGTGGCCAAGGCGAAGGTACTTCATTAAATTTGCCATTGCCTGGAGGATCTGGTGATGTTGCTATGAGGACGGTCTTTGATGAAGTCATTGTTCCGTCTGCTCAAAGATTCAAGCCAGACATTATCCTTGTATCTGCTGGGTAAGTTACACTTCCTTGATTTTGGTTATCATTTGATCAAACATATATTCGTTTTACTATTTGTTGGATTTTCTGAGAATGGATGCAATAAAATGTGTGGTCTTTTATATTAGTAGAACGAAATCACAGTGTGGTGGTTGGCAAAAATCATTGAGAACTGATTTTGCTTCATCACCTTAGATAGACTCGTGTCAACCCCAAATTTTTCCATAGTAAAGTTACTACTCCTTACTTGTGGTCCCTGTTCATGATATGGCCATAGTCAGGATTGTAAACGAGTCGAGTCGAGTCGAGTATCTCTATGCTCATACTCATTACTCGGCTCGTTTATTAAACAAGTATCAGATTGCAACCTGTGTTTGGCTCATTTACAGTTGGAGAAGTACTACAGGCCTACAGCTCATTATAGTATGAACCAAGCTGGGGGTGCTCGTAGTCGGCTCAATTATCAAAATAGTATTGGAGTAATGCTCGTGCTCGGCTCATTTATCATCGAGCGAGCTTTGACCGAGTATGTGTGCGTGTCATTAATGAGTGCATTGGCTTGTTTACAACCCTAGTTTTAGGGAGTACAATTGGTTTGGGCATACTGAAATTCGTGTCTAGTGATATGGTTGTGCTTCAAGGAAAAGTGTATATTCATCTTGATCTTGACTTGCATTTCTTTTAATTTGATTTATATGCAGCTATGATGCGCATTTCTTGGATCCCCTAGAAAATCTTCAGTTTACGACAGGAACATACTACATGCTTGCTGCTAGTATAAAACAACTAGCCAAAGAACTATGTGGAGGGCGATGCGTCTTCTTCTTGGAAGGGGGATACAACCTCAAATCTCTCTCCTACTCTGTGGCGGATTCATTTCGAGCTTTCCTTGGGGAGTCGAGCTGCGCGTCTGAGATTGATCCGACCTCATTGTATGACGAGCCATCAACCAAAATCAAACAAGCAATTGATAAGGTGAAGGCCATACATTCGCTCTGAACTGTGTCTGTGGAAACAAGTGCTTAATGGAACAGAGCCAGTGCATTTGCATAAATGTATATATAGTTTTGCTACCGTATTGCATTACGACTTGAATATTGAAAATTTGAAGAATAATGTATACAAGTGAACGGAGCTCATCTTCTTAGAGGAGGGAAATAAGTGTCTATACTTCAGAGTGCTTCACTGAAGCCATAGCTTTTTCATCTCAAATATATACAATAATCTATTGTCTTACATTTTTGTTTTTTGTTTTTTTTTTTTTTTTTTTTGACAACCAGTATGTCCCACCCACACGTTACCAAACCAAATAAATCCTAATAACCTCCCAATATTACCCCTCCACTATCTCCAAATACAATAAAAAAATCCCTTTTCTCTCTCCAATCACTCTCTCTCTCCAACACTCTCTCTCTTATGATTTTCTATTTCTCTCACATTCTAATATTTTATTCTTTTTTAGTTTTTCTTCCTCTCTCAAGGGCATAATTGGAACATTCAACCAATATAAACTTGCATTAAACTCCGCACCCAAAATGATTTGGTAACGTGTGGGTGGGACGGAGGGAGTATATAATAGCTCAGTGGAAATTTTCTCTGAAACATACTTTGAGATATTAGAGCATATTTATTTTATCTTTATAATGTAATTTTCAGTTACTTTCTCACTCCACGTAACTATTTATTCAGTTCACATTTGAAAGTTCAATTCAAATCCTAAAAAGAACAGTTTAGCCGTCGAAATAATTATAGTTATCAGATGTTTGTTTTTGGATTATATCATGCAATTCCGGATTATGATACTAAACTAGTAGATTGTTCCTTTGGGTTGCCAAAGGCAATGGAGTAACAACAATTATGGCATCCTAATACACGCGGTGCTTAAGTTAATCCTTGCTTTGCGATTAGCGACCCATCCACCAAAAAATGTACTCTATGTCTTAGAATACAAATACCAAATGAAATAAACAGGGTGAAGAATGAGTGGGCCACATGATGTCCAGAATGATAATACTTCCTTGCTTTACGGATGGGCCAGCTCTAGATCGCTCGCTAATTGTAATTGTCTTCCCATTTACGAGTAGTTCAATCAAATCAATATTCTTTCTGTGACCCCCCTTGTGTCTTCCCCGTGCATTAAACTATACCAAGATTAAGATTAAGGCTCCACATTCATCATTTTACTTCTCTTTTTCCTATATATATATGCCCCCTTAATCAATGTAAATTTGTCATTCCTTGACCGTGGATATGACTAAGAGGTACCTTTTAACGCACAACCTTGAATAATTTTGTGTATGTGCTCCTGGGAAACGACTTACCTGGTGTATAAATTTTAGCTTATTTACTAGTGGACCAAACAAATCTTATGAATTATAATTTTGAAACATTTGCTCATAGAAGATTTAAGTTTAAGGTAAAATGACTCATATTATATCTTTAGAGACAACTAGTTTATGAATTTCGACCATTTCAGTTGTTATTGGCCTATTTGGAGGATTGGGACCCAATCAGGGGATATAACCAAAAAAAAAAACAGTGTTACATGCAAGTTTCATTTTCTTCTTCTTGTTATTATTATTACTATTATTTTTTCAAGGCTAGAGAGGGATTGAGAGTGGGGAAGAGGTTAATAAATTGAAAACGATATAGAAAACCTACCGTTTTGATTTTCTTAAAAGTAGGTGAGATTGAAGTAAATGATCAAAGGTTGTTTGGGTGATTTAGGGCAAGATGATGATGATGATGATGATGATGATGATGATGATGATGATGATGATGATGATGATGGAGGGTGAAAAAGGATCCACATATATAGTAGCTGCTAGCACTAGTACCACACTGAAACTTCACTTACTTTAGGTCTTTAGTTTAGGGGGAGGGCAAACATGTCCAAATCTGTACCTTAGTTATTGGCAAACCACATGCTTGTCTAGCCCAAGCAATAATGCTATCACTTCTAGTATTTCTAAACCACAATAATTGCTTTGAAGATCAGATGGGTGACTTTATCAATCAAGTTGTCATTTCAAAGAGCAAAGTAAAGGCTGAGTTTTTAAGTTAATCCTTTTTTTTTTTTTTTTTTGCATAATGGGTCGGTGCAACTTTGGCATATTAAACACATAAATAATAATTCCTAATAATTTAAGCTAATTAATGATGATCAAGTTAATTAATCCACATTATAAACGGACCCCTGCCTCTCGTCTGCTTTACTTTGAGTAAGGGGTTTGGACTAGGTCCTCACTTTGGGTGTGGGTAAAGTAGAACCAATATGGTTGTAAAATTGGCTTTGAGATATCTATGGGTGTTTTGTGCTAACACAATGAATCTCACTAGTTGAAAAATGTTAAGTAATGATAATAAAATTAACTGTTTTGTTAAGTGAAAGTTAGTATGACTAGTGTTTTAGTTGAAACACTAACTAAAAGTTTAAAGTTATAATTTTAATAGTAGTTATTGATTGGTGATTTATGTAGGGCAAACAATGGATCAAATTTGACATTTTTTTTTTTTTTTTGACTTGTGAACAGGGCCGTAATAGGGTTTGGACTAAATTAACAGACCGGATTTTTATAAATGTACTCCCTCTGTTTTTCAATTGCATGTAGGTTGTGAAAACCAAGCGTCAACTTAAATTGAGAACGGAGGGAGTACTCTAAAATACTACTTTTGTTCGTGTCCATTCAGTTTTTGGACCGAATGGATGGGCCTAGTAGGGCAGTAACTCTAGATTTGTGCTTACACATCTCTTCTACCCATATAGGAGTAACATAACGAAGTCTGCTACTGTTACTCCGTTGGGCCTTGCAACACAGGCCCAACTACCTAATTATAGTTCATTTTGTTCATCATTCACTAGCACTAATGAGCTGGGTTTTACTTTTAATGGACCCACAAATACCACATATTTACATTCTCCATTACCTCTTTGGCGTTGCGTCATTTTTACGACTTCTATGTTTTCTTTTTTTGAAGATGGATACGGGCCACGTTCATATGCGGCCCGGCGTGATACGGGAATGGTGTCAGCCCAATCCCACATATGGCACAAATTAGGATACTGTGTCGGGATTTTGTGAAAATGAGTATGTAGTGTCTAGCAATGGCAACTCATAAATAGTACTACCTCCGTTCTTTAAAGTAGGTGATGCTTGGTTGCATGTGAGTTGCACAAAACCAAACGTCACCTTGTTTGTAGAACGGAGGGAGTAATTTAAAATGGGGTATTGTTGGTTAGATTTTAAATTATGTTGGATGTGTGTTATAGGTATACCAATTTTATATTCTTCAACTTAAACCTAAGAAAACAATTATAATACGTAATGGATTTGCACTTGTATATCCATGGTGTCATGTAAATTCCTTACTTCTTAAACACAAATAAACATACGACGACAGTTAATAAGTAATAATTAAAGAAAAAAATTAGACACAAAACACAACTCGTCTTACTATGAACAATGGATTGCACTTGAGCCACCCGTCAAATGAGGTGGCGTGACTTGGAACCTAAGAGGTAGAGGACTTCCCCTGTATATGCTCTAAAAGATCCTAATTTACCGTTAATAACGACTTGCGTGAGCTTCCCCATTCTTAATACTTTGTCATGCCACGTGTCACAACCGTAGCCAGTAGACACACAAATATCTCAAAATCCCAAAAGACAAAACTAAATAAACCCAAAAAAAAAAAAAAAAAAATACTAGGAGGAAAATTCGGTGTCTCACAACGAACTCTGAGACTGGAGAAGCAGAGCAAGCACCACAGTTTCTGGCGCTCAGATGAACGCCGAGGCATTTCTCATGTCCCACTCACTTTCTCTCTCCTCCTCCCTCACCACCCCTAAGAAGCTTCCAGAACCTCCTAATCGCCGGAGATCTCACCGGCCGGCGTTTTTCCCCGTTTCGGCGCCGGAGGAGTTGCGAAACGTTTCGTCGGAGGTTTTACGGTGGCGAAGGACGGTCGGGAAGGTGTTCGCAGACGTGAAGCCGAAGCCGTTCGATGTGGCTGCTGATTCGGGGCGTGAGTCAGCAGTGAAGTTCAAAGGTGTCGTATACGACGCCGTTTCGGTGGATGATGAGGCCGTTGTACTGCCTTGGTGGGAAGAATTCCCGAAACGTTGGGTTATTGTGATCTTGTGTTCTTCCGCTTTTCTTCTCTGCAACATGGATCGAGTAAGCTTTTACAATTATTCCTTTCTTCAACTAGTGAGTACTATTTTTTATGTTTATCGATTGAAATAGTTATAATAGTAAACGAATAAATTGTGAAATTTGAGATGTTATGTGATTAGTAGTAGTATCAAGTTATCAACTATCAACGAGTATAAGATGAACAGAAAGTTGAAGTTGATTGTTCATTTTTTAATGCATTGCCTTTGGAATTTTGACTGATTGGATAAATTCTCACAAGTGTTTGATTTGTGAAGGGCTCGAGGGTAAGGTTGCGTACATGTGGGAACGTCTCTATTTTGCTGTTCGGCAGCTGTTTACGATTGATGTTTGAAAACTTGTGTCTTTTTATGTATTACAAAGGATAGATATCCACTTTACATGCCCTCCAAGCTCCAACATTTACTATTTGGCAAATGTTGCGCTGTTGCATTCCTGTTGTGTGTTTAAGATAAACAGAAGAAAGAAAGAAAGAACATGGAATGTATTTGCTTAGATGTAGAGTATGGTAAGGTGCCTATAGTTTATCTTGCACATGCCCATATTGTTCTTGAAGCAAGAATAGTATCATAACGAGTATAATGGAAGTAGCACAAGTTTGTGAAATATTGAAACACATTCAAATCCAATAATCTATTTATACATAGTAAGTGGAGTATAATTTAAACAGATGTCCATTGGCAGGTAAATATGAGCATTGCGATACTTCCAATGTCAGCTGAGTACGGATGGAATCCGACTACAGTTGGTTTGATACAGTCCTCTTTTTTCTGGGGCTATCTTCTTACTCAGGTGAGAAGTTCTTGGAGTTTGAATGTTATCTTCTTATTGCTAGTACATATTTGATCAATAACCTCTGAGCCAGATTTAGCTGGCTTTTAGCTAGCACTTATACATTTTATACCTACATTAATTGGCTACATCATTTGCAGGTCGCAGGGGGTATTTGGGCTGACACTGTTGGTGGCAAGGCTGTTCTCGGTTTTGGTGTTGTTTGGTGGTCTATTGCGACAATGCTGACACCTATTGCTGCTAAGCTCGGATTGCCTTTCTTGCTAGTCGTTCGTGCTTTTATGGGGATTGGTGAGGTTGGTACTGCCAATTCTGGATACTTCAGAAAAAAGAAATTTGAAACATTCAAAAGCATATTCATTCTTTTTACTGTGTTGTGTGCTAGGGTGTTGCGATGCCCGCCATGAATAATATTCTTGCGAAATGGGTTCCTGTCTCTGAGAGAAGTAGATCCTTGGCACTGGTGTATAGTGGGATGTACCTTGGGTCTGTAACTGGCTTGGCATTTTCACCATTATTGATACATAGCTATGGTTGGCCATCAGTTTTTTACACCTTTGGTTCTCTAGGAACTGTTTGGTTCGCTGTGTGGCTGAATAAGGTAAGTTTTATTACTTTGTTGTACAACTTTTCCTGTACAGAAATTTCCTTTCTCATTGTTGAGCTGAGGATGAGGCAATGTTATTTTGTATTCCAGTGTGCATTTTTGAATTTGCTGATTAGTTCTGATTTAAGTCATCTGTTTTATTCTCCCTGTACTGGGAATTGTGTGCGTAGGCACGTAGCTCACCACTTGAAGATCCTGAACTGCGACCTTCAGAAAAGAAGTTGATTCTCAGCAGCTGCAGTTCATCCAAAGAGCCCGTCAAAGTTATACCATGGAAATTAATCCTGTCAAAAGGACCTGTTTGGGCTTTGATAGTATCTCATTTTTGTCACAATTGGGGAACGTTTATTATCCTCACATGGATGCCAACATACTATCACCAGGTAGATTTTTGGTATTCTCTTTCTGTTTGTGTTTTTGCCTTTCCCCAACTCCAGTCTCCAATCCCCTCCCTACCCGTAACATCAAAAATTGTTTAAGTATAGTTTGGCTGAATCACCAGCACTCTCTAACTACATTTCATATACTAGCACAATTATTGTAGCATTTCATAAGCAAGATTCCTTTTTGTTCTGTGTACTATGGCTGAAGGATGTCTAGTACGAATGTAGATCCATGTTGATTATGCTTTACATGCTGCTCTTTTGAATGACTCTATTTACACAATAATGCCGTTTCTTTTCTTTTTTTTTAATTGATGTATTGTGCAACAGGTGTTGAAATTTAATCTTACAGAATCGGGGTTGTTTAGTGTTTTGCCGTGGCTTACTATGGCATTTTGTGCAAACCTTGGTGGTTGGATTGCAGATACACTCATCAGTAAAGGTTTTTCCGTGACTACAGTGCGTAAGGTACTATGTTCGATCTTCTCACAGTAATTATGTGAAGTCTTACTGCTGGGCGATTATATTACCAGTTCTAGCTTCTTAAATCTGCTATTACCAACACTTTGATGAGCAGTCTGCATGTGCTGTGTATTTGTAGAGGGATAGGTGTTGATCTATTGATCATGCAATTCTTTGCAGGGTTCAATTACCAGATCCAATTTTCCAGGGTTAACTGTTTATATCAATTTCCTTTGCAGATTATGCAATCAATTGGGTTCCTTGGCCCTGCTTTTTTCTTGACACAATTGAGCCATATTGATTCACCTGCTATGGCTGTTCTCTGCATGGCTTGCAGCCAGGTTTATCTCTCTCATTTGATGGAACAATGCAGCTAATGCTAACTTATTTTCTAATAATTATAATGAAAAATCAAATTCACATGTATTAATATGAAGTGCTGTTCTAATTAATGTGTCAAAGTCCCTCTCTTTTCTCTCTGAATGACATTAGAGTCCTGGTGGCAGCATAAACATGATGGTTTCGGAACTTTAAACGTGATCTTGTTCACTTTTATATACCCACAAATACTATGTTACTATCTCCAAGGATTTTGCAAATTTCAATGTGAAGAAGCAATGCTAAACTTTTTTACTTGGATGATCATGTCTTTCCTGTTTCCATTTCTTTTTTGGCTTTTCTGGGTGTTCATTCATATCTACGCTGGTTAAGAACTCTGCATTTGAAATTTATTCATGATCCAGGTAATTTATCTAACATACAATTTATCATGACTAGGGAACTGACGCATTTTCGCAATCTGGCCTTTATTCAAATCATCAAGACATAGCTCCTCGATACTCTGTGAGTAGACATCCCTCGCCTTCTTATGAATCTTTATTCTAACAGACTTGACTTTTGTTTTAATTGCTCTGTCCACCACAATTTTTATGTTGTTAAAAACAGTTGAATTGTTCTTGGACCTTCAAATTTGGTATGTTGTTGCTTAAAAATATAGTGTCTCATCCTTTCTTCTGAAACCAATCCTCAGGGGATTTTGTTAGGTCTCTCAAATACAGCTGGAGTGCTTGCCGGTGTCCTAGGGACAGCAGCAACTGGATACATATTGCAACACGGTATGGCCTCTTTCCTATTATTAACTCTAAGTCAACGGACATTACCTATTGTTCACGACAAAGGGGATCAGACTAAGTTAGGCTTGCCTTATCTCAAAGTATGCTGTGTGTCACAATCTGAACAAATGTATGCCCTTCTTCTAGACAATGTGATACTGGCTAGCAAATTGAGATGCCTAAATAGTGATCAATGGTAGCTCAAGTTGGTGAATTTCAGACTTTCTAGTGCATTGCCTTCATTATTGAGGCTGGTTGAAACTTGAGAGTCATGTTCAATTTTATGGTCACTATATACATTACTTCATTCAGGTTATGCTTATGTAACGTGAATCTTCATATGATCAAATCGTTCGTAGATCTCTAACATGTTCAGCACTCGCAGGTTCTTGGGATAATGTGTTTGAGGTCTCAGTTGGGTTGTATTTGGTTGGAACTGTGGTCTGGAACCTCTTTTCGACAGGTGAAAAGATCTTGGATTAGTTCTTCTGTATATTGGATTCAAACCTGTTTATCTGCATTCGGCAAGGCCAATACTCAGAAGAAAGTGCTAGACAATAGACAGATAGAAGAAAAAGGAGCATAATCTTCAGCTCGATGGCCAATGATGTGTCATGTGTGATCATTGTGAAGCTAAATGTAACTGAAACTGAAGGCCAGAAGCGGATTGGTTCAGCATCAGCACCTCCGACAAACTTGCAGGTCCACCCTCAACCCAAATTACACACTCCTGTAGAAAGTAGAAACAGATTTTTCGTCTGCACATGTTGATGTTAACACCGGCTAATTGTAATTAAGAGAGTACATAAAGATGCTTACTTGCTAATACAAGCGCCTATTTTGTAAATTTACTGTTCCATCTAAATGCAGACTACACGACTAATTCGATTTCATGCGTGGATTTACCAGTTTCTACATATGGTTATGACTGATGAGAGTTGGTTGGAAATTAGAATGACCAAAAGAGTCAATGATATTGTTTAGAAATTAACAGATTTTGTCCTCTTCAATCATATTATTAGTATGATGATAATCTCTCTTGATTATAGTACTAATCCTTTTCAGTCAATGATATAGTAGTAGTACTTTTTAATTAGGAATGATAGTATTTGTTGAGCATATAAAGAAAAAGATGTGACTTATGAGGTAGGACATTGTCATGAGTCATGATCCTGGTCTACAAGTCTGCAACTAATTTTTCCACTGCCAAGGAAACAACATCCAGTGTGTCTTTGAAGCTGCTGGTTAGGTGCTTCTTTTGGTTGTTGCTGGACTTTGAAACTTGCCTCATATACTAATCAGCTGGATTTATTAGCCTAATCACTGACCCGGACCGATAAATAATCATAAATTTTTACGCAGAATGAAGTTCTTACACAGAAATTGAGCCCAAAATTATGTTTTATACAAGCAAATGCAACTTACTACTTTACTCACTATATGATTTCTTGTACAAGATGATAAACTACATTGTTATGTTGTATACAAGGACTAGTTGGTGATACTACACCACCTAAAAGTTTTTCCGTTGTGCATGGACATTCAAATCCTTGATGAATAAGTAAAAATCATGTAAAATTAGTTGGAAGATAATAGTTTAACACTTTGGTGATATCTACCCAATGCTTATAATCACAATTGAAATCACTTATCATATCCATTCCATTTTAAGTATTTGTCATTACAAATTTGAAATAAGCTTAACTCAATCTACCGGACTATGTTTTCCTACAAACTAGTATATCTATAGACACAAGACCTCACATATTACAATCTTTAATGTCTGGTTATTGAAATAGAAACAAAGCTTTGAGTAACTTGATAGAACAATATGAGACGTTTGCGGCTATTTGCATTGCGTCTAATTATCATATCCATTCCATTTTAAGTGCTTGTCATTACAAATTCGAACACATAATAAACACAAACCTCATCATATTTAGACAAGAAATTATACACTTCTTGTGAGCAATGTATTCTTGTATTATATAAATCTGGAATCAACAAATTATAACCCTTGGAAACATACAACAAATCCAAAGTACAAATGAACCTCATCTTACAAACCAAATGTATATAGTAGAAACATAAATATCACAAAAACAATTTTAAAAACATACACATATATATAAATGATTAAAATCAAATGCACAGTTTTGGTTGAACTTGAACTTGAACTTGAACTTAAAACTTAGAACAAAGACCACTTCTTCAAAAGGACGAAAATACCCCTCTAAGCGCACATAGCAACTTTATTATCATCCACCCCATTAACACCACCACCATTGAGCTCCCTGGGTTGCAGCAACACCTTAAGCCCATTCTTCATAAACAAAGTCAACGACATCTTCTGCTCCACCCTATGACCGGCAACCGGCGATAGCCGGTACCTAAGCAGCACAGCCGAAGCAACAGACTTCATTTGCAGGTAAGCAAGATCCTTCCCCAAACAAGTCCTGGGCCCCGCATTGAACGCCACAAATTTATACCCATCCTTTGGCGGTTCGAACCGGTACTCCCCTGGACCGGCCGGTTCGGCCGCCAACCACCTCTCCGGTCTAAACTCCATACAATCCTCACCCCATATAGTCTTCATTCTCCCAACAGAGTAAATCGAGTACGTCACTGTGGACCCCGCTGGGACCACCGTCCCATCCGGCAAAACGTCGTCGTTTACGACGTACTTGAAATCTTGTGGGACCGAGGGGTATAATCGTAAAGTCTCAGCTAATGCTGCCTTGAGATAAACCAGCTTATCCGCCTCATCAAACTCTAACGGCTCTATCACCCACTTGCTCGGATCGTCGCCACGTGTCTGTTTTAGCACCGTTGATATTTCTCCGACAATCTTTGACTCAACTTCCGGGTGGTTCATGACCAACCAGAAAAACCAGCTTAGTGCCACTGATGACGTGTCCCTGCCAGCTAGGACGAAGTTCAATGCGATGCGTTTTAAGACATCGTCAGCAAAAGCTTTGCCGTTTTGATCCTTCTTGTTCATAAAACGTGATAACAAATCATCTGAGGGATTCTGTTTTCTTGCGTTTAGAGCACCCGTCATGTAATCTTCCACTATTTGGAGGCTTCTTTCGAGCTTCTTTTCCGACCCGAATTTGAATAGTTTCTGGATCTTCCATATTAGACCCGGGTAGAGAACCCGACGGAGAGTCGCTTCGGTTGCAGAGTCGAATGCGATCGAAAACGGGTTCTCGGGTAGATCCGGAGATAGTGTCTCCGGGTCCTTCCCAAAAGTCAGCCCACAAATGTTGTCAAAAGTCAGCCTAAGGAGAAGATCTTGTAAATCAACCGGTTTTTTTTCGTCGGCCGCTTTTTCAAGAATCCTCCAAAGCCGGGTTCTGATAGTCCGGTTCACCCACCGGTTCATGGCTTGACGTAGAGTCCTGGTCGTGAACTCGAGAGCCGCAGTTTTTCTCTGAATAAGCCACGTGTCGCCGTCGCTGTTGAATATCCCTTGGCCGAGTAAATCGTGGAAAGCGGCTTGCCATTCCGGTCCTTTAGGGTAATTATCGAACCGGGTTCGGAGAATGTGCTCGATGTTTTTAGGGTGGCACGTGACAGTGAAGAAACCTTGCTTATAGGCCAAGAAAGGGAGGGCTATGGTGCATGTTTGGTACGTGGCGGTCCCGCCTGTCCGACGGAGGTTCGTGGCGATCCAGTCGTGGATACGGGTCCGGTTCATGAAGAGAGCTGGGAGGGATCCGATCACGGGCCAGGCTTTTGGGCCAGTGAGCCGTCGAGACAAGTGGGAGAACCATAGGAGATAGGCGGATGTTATGGCCGCGACACACATGAAAACTTGTATGGCTTCCATGATAGTAATAATAATGGGGTTTAGTTAGTTTGTGGGGAATGTACAAAAGTAGGGGTGACTTTTGGGGTTGTGGAGGAAGATGTAAGATGGAGGAGATGGAGTGATGATGGTGTGAGGGAGAGAAATGAGGGGTGTTAAGTATATATAGGATGAAGTAATGTAGGGAGGATTTTAGGAAGAGTTGTTGGGAATTTTGTTGTGGTTTGAGTTTTTGGGTTACGTTAAATTATATATGTGATCATGCAACTGCATGAGTATGAGGATAGAAGATGTTTTCGAAAACCCATTTGCGGTTTTTGGTGAGTGAATGATAAGCTGAATTAGAAATAATGTGGACTGGGAGGCATGATTTAATAATAATGTACTATATATAATTAACTAATTAAACAACAATATATAGTGTGATTTGATCAAGTCTACAACTGTTGAACTAAGTGATTTTCTTTGATAGTTTTCTCTATTTCAAGTGTCTTGACTTGTGCACGCATCATGCATGCATGTACTTCTTCCAATTAGGACTAAGATTATAGGAACACGCTTCTTTTATCTTTAATTATTGCATGTAGTTTTTAGTAGCATATATACTTACTTTGTACTATTTATTTATTGTGTTAATTTACATGTAATTGTTAATTAATTTAGTTCAATTCAGTTGGATTCCATTATATAAATTAAAATAAACTTTAAATAATGACCGGCAAGTTTCAAATTTCTTTTTCTTTGTAGTACCCTTTACATTTTTCCCACATTAATATTTTTCCCCTGAATTAGTAGTCGTACTAATTATTTGTGGAGCTTTTATTGTACTCCACATATAGTGTACATGTAAAAAAATGTGTACCCTTGTAGAGATAATTACCAACAACCAGTAATACTGACTAATTAAAAATAAAGCGCCTACAAATTAAAGCCTAAAATTGATGGGTATGTAGGTTTAGGCAATTGACTGTTTAGAATCTAGAGTATATATTTAAATTTGTCTGTTTGTTGTCGTGTGCCAGTGAACAAGCAGCAGGCCAGGTACACACACTACTACACAAACAGTACATAAATTGTACACAACTATAATTATCTTATTACAGTATATTCTTATTTGATCGATCCACCAACAGCTGATCATCATTTTGTATTTGAATAATTTCATGGCTTTCTTTTTGTTAATAAAGAGAAGATATGAGGTAGTTAGAGATGGTATAACCATGCAGAGAAACTAAGGGGTTATTGATTTAGATCGATTAAGTGCACGGGATAACTAAAATTTCCTAGAAAAGAAATTTTTTGGCAAAAAGCATATATATATATATATATATGTATATATATATTTGAGTTTTGACTCAGGACTTGGTAGTTAAGAGAGTGAAGGAAAAGTTAAGAGCAAGTAAGGAAAGCAAATTAGAAATACTAGTAGATAGTACTATTTGTTTTACCCTTTCGTAGAGGCATTAGCATTGCCCCACCAAACTATATATATTATTGCCCACCAAATTTAACAAGACTATATATTTACTCATCATTGCACATTTAACATATAGTACTGTATTAGCTTGCTAATATTCATGTTCATGCTATGTCAAGTGAAGATCAACAGCTTTTTTGTTAGCTATATTTTTTGTACTCTATTTGGTTCTTCATATATTACATCACTTGGATAATTGGATACCTATGCCTTTCTCATATGCTTTTAAGCTAATAAGGGAAAAGTATAGGCATCATACTTTTATGAAATTTATGCCTTTATTTAGATATCTTATGTAAAAGAAAAAGAGGTACGGTTCTGGGTTCTCAAAGGATTGTGACTTTATAAAGAAAATCTGTTATGAAATTCCCTTCATATAAATCAACGCCTCTTTCCTTTGTTTTAATTTAATTAATTGAAATTATTTGATTGTTTTATTTTCTATTTTCTTGGTGTACAAATTGGTCTACATAATTACATATAACATATATTTTGAGCCAAACATATGTAACAAACCTTGAAAATTTAATTTTAAGCCACATATTATCTACTCCCTATGTTTTCGCTAAAATCTTGTCCTGGGCAATTTGCACGTATATTAAGAAGTTTTTATTCGGTGTGAAACTTCCACTTGTGCCACTGGAGAGAGGGTTGGTGAGGATGGGTGAGGGTTGGTCAAATAAAGTAATAGGTGGAGGTAATTATGACATTTCAACAAAAATATTTTACTATTTTAAGCCACGATAAGATTTTAGGGAAACAACAAAAATGCACCATGACAAGATTTTAGCGAAACGGGTGTAGTACTACTCAAAGAGTAGGTCTTGTATATTCCTAAGAATACCGATATGAATGGAGTTTTGTAGACGAGACCTTATTGGGCTTAAATATTCACCATTAAGCCTAAAAGGCCCAACATAAACCTTAACTCTATTTTACTCCCACGGCGCATTCTAGCACCGACCATAACATTAGCAAAGGTGAAAAAAAAAAAAAAAAGGAAAACAAAAACCCCACAGATTTCAGCTCAGCAAAAACTCTCTCTCTAGTTGGAGGCGCTATTTCTCTCTCATCCCCTCAGAAACCCTCGCCGAAACCCTAGCGCCTCCTCCATCGAATCTCTCTCTCCTCCATCAATGGCGTCGAGCGAGAAGACGGTGCTTCAGTTCGGTGGCCCATCGGCGACGAATTTGTCGGTCAAGGTTCATCCTTTGGTTATCTTCAACATCTGCGATTGCTATGTCCGGCGACCGGACCAGGCCGAGAGAGTCATCGGAACTCTCCTCGGATCTGTCTTGCCTGACGGCACCGTTGATGTCCGCAACTCTTACGCTGTTCCTCACAATGAATTCTCCGATCAGGTTTCTCTCTCTCCTCTTCCTCCATTGATTACATTCTGAGCTTAAATAGTTAAATTGGGGGTTATAATGGTCGTGAATCTGTATGGAGTTGAAAATTTTGATTTTGATGATTTTAGGGTGATTTTCAGGAGTTCTGTTATGTAGTGTTCGTTTTTAGTCTTGTGGAGTTATGTGGCTGAGTTTTACTTATTCGTTTATTCTGTTCTGAGGTAAAGTGAACTTTTTTTTGGTGTTTTTTGATCTGGTGGAGTGATGCGTTTAGCAGGTGATAATGTTTGTCTAAAGGAGTGTAGGTGCTATGATTTCAGTGGACTGCTCTGGCTGGGAATTGTTGTGTAGACAGTGATTAGAATTGGTGTAGGTTTTCTTTTGGGACATACGAAGGCCAAGCAACTGTTGAGAAATCGTATTTTATAACCTACGGAAAGAGGCCAAGGGACGGGTTGCTCCAATCAGAATTGATGCGCAGATATTTAATCTGGTGGTTCCAGAAATTCTCTATTCTCTAGGGTTATTCTGGAATGATTTGAAACTCCATTGCTAATAATGTAAATAAGTGTCCACCTTTAGTTTTAAGAATTATTAAGTAGATGGGACTTTTTGTCTATGAGTGTTATGTGTTGGGTATTGCTATGGTTTAAAAATATTGTCATGGAGAGTGCATCAACGCTGTGTGTGTGGCCACCCTCCATGGGAAGATTCATGAAATAAATCGATTTTCTTGGATGATTTATGGATTTCGGTAATGGGAAGATCGGAGGACTGATAACACGGTTGTTATGCAATGAGTTTAGTTTTTAAGGAATGGGGAGCTCTCTTGGAGCAAATTTTGGTATTTGTGTTATGTGAACCTTAGGCCTTCAATTTAGGTTGAAGTAATACTTTTCTTTATGACATGACACCATCCTCCCATCGAATAAAACAGACTTTTATCCAGGAATGACCAGTCTGTTTATATCAGTGACATTCTTCTATATTTTGATTTTGAAACTCTGGAAGTTTAAGCTGAATAACAAATTCGAAGAGAGCTGAAAGTTTAGGGCTTTCCTTCATTAGTGAAGGATATAGGAGAAGATAGGATTTTCATGATTACCGTTGACAACAGGCTCCTCTGCAACATCCATGTAGACTTGGCATCTTTTCTTCTCTTTTCTTTGCCGAGCTTCCGTTCCTTCAAGATTTTGCTTTGGATATTTTCTTTTTTTTTTTTCAGACACATGCTATTTGAGTGTTCTTTCCTGGCTCTAGTAGAGGCTTGTTGGTCTTAGGTGCCTGACTGTGACTCATGGTCCCATCCTATGAAGTCCCATCTACATATGTATCTGATTCAAATTGTCAATCCAAATGAGTCTTATGCCCAAGTTGAAGAGCCATGGTATGTCAGCCTATGGTTTTGGTTGCATGTGAGCCTTTGTTTGATGTCGGGGAAAGAGGAAAGATTATTGGCTGTTGGTGCTTTTGACATAAATCAGGTATAGAAGGAGGGAAATTCATCTATTAAAAGTTCTCAGGGATCTTCTATATATTAGATTCAGAATGCCTTGTGTTATTAGCATTAAGACCTCTTGGTATTAGCTTAAGACACTGTATCTATTATGCTATTAGCTTTAAGACCTCATGGTATTTTTCTTGAATGTCTGTTTTTAGCTGTCTACCATATGCATTAGATCTTACGAAGGTTTACTTTGTGAAAAGTGGATCGTGGTGTTTCAACTTTGATAGCCTTGTTTGACTTTTATCCCAACAAGACACATACTTGTTTACATTTCTTGGGTGTGCTTTCTGTGCTGATATATATAGGAAATTGGGAGAGTCAAATGTTCTCAGTTCTGTTTTTTCTAATCCAGACTTAGGCAGGTGTCTGCTCTCAATCCTATCCTATGGTAGACCGTTGAATGTCTGGAAAAGAAATGAATGATTTTAGGTGTCCATAGTAGCCCAGGAATATGCAATTTTATTAACTGGGGTACAATTGGACTCAACATTGATCTATGGCATGCTATTTCTTCAAATACATGTGAACAGCTCTTTCTAGTTGCTGTATACTGCTGCTCATAGTTACAATTTTAAGTTTCGGTGAGGAGTTATTTCTACAATCACAGCTGTGGTGTTTCCTGTACTGATGGATGTCTATTTTTCTGATACTTTTGTAGGTTGCGCTTGACATTGATTACCACCACAATATGTTGACATCACATCAAAAAGTGAATCCAAAGGAAGTCATTGTTGGATGGTAAATTCTGAAGTAACACTTTCTTGTTTCATTCTCGGACTCTTGCTGACGCTTTATTCCCCATGATTTTTTCCTTGTTTTTCTCTCTCTGTGTGTGTGCCCCGGGGGGGGTGGGGGAGGTGTTGCACTGGGATGGATTAGGGCTGTCAGCTCTCTCTCAAAAGTTCTCTGCTATGAGGAAGATATCCAAGTTGTGCTACCTCTTACTTTGATACCAAGCACACTTAGCAGGGCTGCTTGTTTATAATTTAACAGTTTAACTTGCATGGGCTTTAACTTCCCATCATCCGGGTTTGGAGAATACATTACTGTCAGACCATTTTTCTAGAACTGTAATGGATGGGGTTTGAATGTCATGGGTGCTTTTGGGGTGGGTTGGGGTGGGGGGATATAAGGGCAGCCTCGAGCTGTTGTGGTTTTAATTTGAGCATTGTAATGTGATTGTTTAATAGTACCTTGATTCAATACAAGTTAACAACCGTTTAACTACTACTACTTGGATTACTTGTGCTATGGCTTCAGCGATAGCACAGATCTATACGCTAACCCTTTTTGCAAGGGGCTCCTGTTTTGTTAACTGATTCCATGTATGGCTATTATGCTACACATGCTTAAAATCTTGGCAAAGTATTCCTATTTAGTTTGGCAGAGGGTGTTGGTTGGCTTATGTCCATGATTTCCAGTCAAAATATGACATTGATCCTTTTGCAGTGGAAGCTTATCTTATTGATTTTTTTAGTAATACTCTGAATTTCTCTTTTATTTGGTTTCAGTGATAACTTAAAATTTTATAATATGGAGGAGGTAGATGACACTATTTAAGCTAATATGATGATTACGGAGAGTGACATGCTTGGCTAACTATTACTACTTCCTGGCATTTAAAAGGCTTCATGTTCTCTCACTGATTTTCAGGTATTCAACGGGCTTTGGTGTTTCTGGTGGTTCTGCACTGATTCATGAATTCTATTCCAGAGAAGTTACGAATCCAGTTCATCTAACAGTAGATACTACGTTCAGGACTGGAGAAGCAACAATAAAAGCCTTTGTTTCTGTTAATTTGTCTCTTGGAGACCAGCCACTCGCTGCTCAATTTCAGGAAATTCCAGCAGATCTTAGGATGTCTGAAGCTGAGCGGGTTGGATGTAGGCACATGCTTCTATATATGTTCATAACTAATGCTTCAATTTACTGATATTATATTCTGCTAGTGTTATTATATTGACTTGAATCTTGATTTTGGTGGCAGATGAACTTCTGAAATCAACCATGGCAGACAAAATTCCGAGTGATTTGGAAGGGATGGAGAGCACCCTGGAAAGGTTGCTGGCTCTCATTGATGAGATATATAAATATGTGGATGATGTAGTGGTAAGAACCTTGATTCAGATTTCCTTCGTGATTCAGCCACTGGAGACTGTTTCTTCAATTAATAATGTCTGTAATCGATACAATTTTCTCAGGAAAGTCGCATTGCTCCTGACCATAACATTGGGCGGTTCCTGGCAGAAGCAGTATCTTCACTTCCAAAGATATCACCTCCTGCTTTTGATAAGCTTGTCAACGACAGTCTACAAGTAAGTGACGGGTTTCGAAACACCTTAATTCTATAATCTGTACATTTACATTTTTTTTGTCCTTTTATTTTTCAAATAGCTTTATACCTGGTTGGGTGTTGGGATTGGAGTGGGAAATGTTCTATTCTGCTGTAGCCTATGACGCTTTTAGATTTAGACATCTGCCTGCGCTACTAAAAATTTAGAATGAGGCCTTATCTATACGAAAATATTTATTTTACCAAAATTAATTAATCTGATTGGGCGATGCTGTTGTATTCTCAGGACCAGCTTCTATTACTATATCTATCTAGCATCACAAGGACACAGCTGAGTTTAGCAGAGAAGTTGAACACTGCAGCTCAGATCTTGTAAGTTTAATTGAAACAGTTGTAGTTACACAAGCAGTTGGTTAGGCTTTCGCTCTGCCCCGGCAACTACAGATTAGCGTTTATTATTCAGTGAAGATCTTCTAAGGAGAGATGTCTTTGAAATTTTTGTTAATGTTTGTGGATTATCTGTACCTGGGAAATTTTGACACCCTGCTGATGTATTACCACTTTGCCAGCTTATACAACGCTTTCATTCTTTTTTGTCATGGTTGATCGAATTTACTCTCACGTCGCATTCTGTCCTTCAATGTGAAGATTGCCTTTGTTCTTTCTAAGTTTCAAAGACACTGGTGATTCTTGTTATAAAACGCTCTTAACATCTGATTTATACGACTTGTTATATTGCTCTCTTCGTCTCAAGAATATCCGAGTGCGGCTCACGAAAGAAGTTTAACTTTAAAGTGGAGCACTGTGTTCTTAAATGACTCGCTGACAGTCCTGGCTATCCTAAAATGAAGTTTCATCGGGGTTTTAACATCCTAATTCTCTAAATCTTATGAATATCGCGCAACTCTTTAAGACCCTTGAAAGGTAAGTTTCTATTGCATAGAATCATCCATGTAGTGGTAGTCATAACGGGCTGTTATGGACTTGTGATCTCCCATGTAAAAAAATTCGAACATCTTCAAACGGCCTATAAATTGTTGAAACGACAATGTTTTTCTAAATCATATGCCACAGGCTTTCAATCAGGGTTTTAGGTTCTGCACAATGTATCACTTGGTCTATTTGGAATACCACATAGTTTCTTCTTGAAGGATATTAATAATAACCAAACAAAGAGATCATAACTAGAAATGGCTTAGCAAGCACGAGGCCTAGCATGGGCCAACACAAAGTTGGTCTTGCCTCACACGAGTTGGGCACGGCCCGATTTAGTGGCTTACTGTGCAGGCTTCCTGCCGTGCCTAGGCTGGAGTGGATGGAAAAATTCAGGGTGTGTTCAATTTAAGAAAAAAGATCCAAAAAAATTTCAGAAAGAGCGACAACATAAGATATACTAACTCAATGTCTTGTGGGTTGTCTCTAAGGTTAGCCATGGGTTAGGCATGTATGAAGTAGGACCTGGCCCGATGGTTGGTGGGCCTGGCCGGTGTCTTGATTGTGTCGAAAACTCACAACTTCAACCGTCTGACTCGGTATTTTTCTTAGTTACAAAAGTAGCCAAAATTGTGAAAAAAACCGCCAAATATGAAGCACAGCCCAGCCCATACATAGCATTTTGAAATATCGGCACGACACGATACGACACGGATAAGAGGCCTGTCAGCCTGTGCCGTGCTTTTCTTTTTTTTTAGTAGTTAGCTCGTGGGCACGACGAGCTGTAGCTGTATCTAGGCCGCCTTTGGGCTGGAGCTACACGGCCTGGAGCCATATATTCATCTCTAATCATAACCAATGTTAGAATTAGCAAAGAAGCTGCCCAGATAAGTTGATGGGTTAGCACAAAGCCACGTGTCAAGCACACGACCATATTCAATGAAGATGATCTATCATCTCTCCAAAAGTTGTCAAGAAAATGAGAACAATAAAGGGATAAGACCCTTGTGGAGAACTCGTGGTGGTAACACTCCAATACAACTCCATAGAAATTAAAATCAAAATCCAACGGCCCCAAATCACCCCAAAAACAACCCAACTTGGATATAATATTATCCATAAGCCCACAACAACTGCCATTCCTTAGAGCATTTCTTCTCCTCCACTGTCTATTTGTCTAACACAACCAGCACCAAACATGGCTTCTTTGCCCTTCGCCTTCGGAGCAGCGGCCACCGGAAGAGTTTTCGCGGCAACAGCAGCCAAGGGCGCGAGCGGGAGCAGTGAAGAGAAGAGCCTTGTGGATTGGGTCTTGGGCAAGGTAACAAAGCAGGATCAGTTTTATGAGACTGATCCCATTCTTAAGAAGGTTGAGGAGAAGGCTGGAAGTGGAACCACCAGTGGCCGGAAGGGCACTGTATCGATCCCCAGCAAGAAGAAGAACGGTGGTAATGGCGGTTTTGGAGGCCTTTTCGCCAAGAAATGATCCATCCATCCTGCACCTCAAATGTCTCTAGTATTGGATGATTTGAGTTCTGTTCATGTTGTTCTGTTGTTCAAAATTCAATCTTCATTTGCTACTCTCTAGCAAAATTTATTATGTATTACTAGAAATTAACTTCTGCCCTTCTCAATTCTCTGGCACAGCAACATTACTCTTCATTGAGAATTCTGGTATATATACTTCTGAGATGCATCAGATAATCTTTACTGAGTTTCTACATATATTTTTATATGAATGTTTATATATAGTTAACAGTTAAAAATGTGTATGGAAATTACAGAGAAGAAACTTGTAAAATGAAAAATAGATTGTTGGAAGTGGAATAGGATGCTGCCAGAGACAGGATTATTATCAAATATGATGAAGGGCTGGGTTGACTTGTTTCCCCTGTTTAGTAGAGTACTACTTGCTTTTCCCAGTAATATCATGTTATGACAATACCTTGAAGTTATGAACAGCCTCCAGAGAGGAGGCCGAAAAGAGTGCAACGATTGTTCACAAAATGAAACGTAATCCTTTTTGAGATCTTGTGCAGAAGAATATGGAGAGCAAACATATCAAACTCATATTCTCTTGATTGCAATCTATGAGCTGCTGCCTGCTATAAACCACAAATTCATGATTTAACTCGTATATTATCCATGAAAGAAGGTTTATAGTTAAATTAGGTATCAAAAGTTTTGCCAAATGTAGACTTCACCTCATCTGCTACTCTAATTAATCCATTTGGAATTTTTATAAAAGCTACGTGTAGTATTAACTAGATATTCAAATTGGGGCAAAAAAATTCACAGATGGAGGCATAACATGTACAGAAAAGTGAGCAGTAAGGCTCATCTTCCATCAAATTGTTTTAAAATTTTACACTTGGTGAAGCCAGTTACAAGAAAGTAGTTATACTTCATGTGGTTACAGGAAGAATGAATTATCTCCTGTATGAAACTACAATACATGTCCACATTCTATGCAATCCAAAGCAACTTTACATGAGTATACATTTTGCATGCTTACGTTTGAATGTGGAAGATGGCAACCAACTATACACCATGTGAAGCTTACAGAAAAGAGATGAGGCACAAACAAAGATTTTCAGCACAGCGCAACAAGAAGCTGAAGAAACTTGAGACAGTAATGGATACCAGAAGGATGAAGATGATTGTAGTACACTTCAGTTCAATAGTGTTCGATAGCTGAATACTACTCAACATTCATCCCAGCATCTTTCGACTGCAAGTTTCATTCGCCATTACAGGACACCAAAGAACATGAACATACCTCATTTTGCTCCCAAGTACGATAACTTCTATCGAAACAAACCAAAGAATTCACCTTTAAATGTTGTTGTTCCTACACCACAGAATCCAGAGCGAGTTCCATGATTGACCCGATAAAACTAGTCGACGAGCAATCAATCAATCTTGTTGTTTATCATTCTTGACAAGCAAAATCTCACCACCAGCAAGAATAACACTATCCAAAAACACCTTAACATCATCAACATCCCTAAATGGTTGAGGAGCTTTAAGATCACTATCCAAATTATACCAAACTCCATGAATCCTCCTCAAAGTAATCCAATGCCGATTCTTCCACAGCCCAGCATACTTCCTCACAGGAACATTCACCACAATCCCCATCAACCCATTTTCAGACCCGTCGAGATCGATCGACGAAGCCCCATTTCTCCTATCATGCCATACAACATCCTTCCCTCTTCTTTCAAGGGCAGCTATCAATACATTGACATCATAGTTCCCAGTTAACGAGTTATGGTGAGGCTTGAACAAAACAGAAATTGGGGTCCATCTATCTCGAGTGGGATCGTCAAGAATGAGTTTTTCAGCAATTCCATCCAAATCTGCCCGTGTAAATGCATCCTTCTCCTAAAATTCAGTCAACCCATTTCAACTAATTAAGATTGAACTACAACAATCCTTGCTATTTTGAACAAATTCGAAATGCCCTAATTTTTATTTCTTTTGCAATCGACAAAATCTCATAGAAATTAACAATCGAGCAATAGAGAGAGATTGAGGGGTTACCTGAAATAGGTTGTTGAGGGCGTGAAGGAGACAAAGCTGCAATTTTTGGCGCTCGTGGTAAATCTCTGACTTCATTTGCGCTTCCATCTTCAATCTTCCAGTGTTTAGGTTTGAAGTTTAAACTCAGAATTTCAATCAATAATATCTCAAACCAGCAAATTCAAAGTAAAAGCTCAGAACTTGGGATTGAATTGCCCAATACGAGCAAATCTTTAGAGAGAGATTGAAGTTTGCTGAAAATTAACCTTGGTGCTAAGATTTCTTAGAAAGCAGGGAATTCCATGAAAAGTACTGTACAATAAAACAAGTTGATAGAAATTTCCCGCACACGGTTTGCGTGCTTCCGTTCGTTGCGTTGTAACTTGTAGTGGTGGACACTTGACAGGTATCTTCCCCCCCCTTCCCTGAAGATAATACACCAGCAGCAATATCGTTTAATCTTACGTATGAAAAGCATTTTATACAAGCGTCACTCAAACATCATCACCAAGGTAAAAGATGAAAGTGTTTGGAGGGAGAGGTATACCTTTCAAAAGATTACTTAATATAATGTTGATAAATCTCGAGGATGAAACTAAAGATGATTTTGGGTAACATAGTTGTCCCGTAATTTGACCTAGACCCGCGGGTAGGGCTGTAAATGAGCCGATATATTCGTGAGCGGCTCGCAAACATACTCGGTTAAAGCTCGTTCGATAATAAACGAGCCGAGCACGAGCACCAATTTGATACTTGTTTAATAAACGAGCTGAGTATGAGCACCCCACTACTCGTTTAATTACCCATATACTCAATAAAAACCGGTGTACACGAGAGCTGCTCGTGAACAAGTTCGGTCAAAGCTCGCTCGATTAAATGAGCCGAGCACGATCACCAATTTGATACTAATTTAATAAACGAGCCGAGCACGAGCACACCAATACTCGGTTCCGCTCGACTCATTTACAGCCCTACTCATGGGTGGCCTACCTGAAACCAGACGTGTCTGTTTTGGCATTAGGTCGTGCTTGTTCCTCGACTTGGGGAAACCACATAGCACGCCGTGACACGACTTGATTGTGTTGGCTACATGGGGTAGCCGCTTGAGGCACAATATGTTGTGTCTTGTGTTCGTGCCAAGGGTGGTGGAGTTGCGGCCAAAAGCTCAAAACACCATGGCGCGTGTTATGTCCAAACTCCAAAGTAGGCCTTCGGCCTGGAGGCACAACCTGTCTTGACTCGAAGCCATCCCAAGATAGAAACTGGACCATTTAAACATGAATTGTAAGAAGATCTATTTCTCAACATATCGGATAACTATGAACCTATAAATATGTTTCGACCTGTATGCTGCGTGCTGTGTTGAAAGAAATTATTCAAATTAAATGAAAATTGAATAAACAGTAATATACGAGGGTAACAAAATTATGGAGGTAAACTGAACTGCGGTGTTTGTAAGATGGTAACAATCAAATGAAGGCACATAACACATCGATTTGCTTTTTCATTTGTTACTCCTAAAAGAGTTGATTACTTGCCAACTACCCGGGGCCAAAACTCGCATCCAATCTCTCTCTCTCTCTCTCTCTCTCTCTCTCTCTCTCTCGCTGCAACGGATAAGCGTCAGGGGATAACACATTCTCATCCTACAAGCTACAGCCTCACTCTCTTCTTCTTCCTCCTTCACTCTCACTCTCACTCTCACTCTCTCTTTCTTACCACAACCTTCAACAATGGCGACATCCACTTCCCCATCTCCATCTCTCTCCTTCTTCTCCTCCTCTCTCTTTCAATCCCACCACTCCATTAAACCCCTCTTCTCTCTCAAACCCACCTCCTCAATTTCCCCCAAATCCTCTCCCTCCCTCTCTCTCACCATCAAATCCGAGCTCACAACCCTCCCAATCCTCAACTTCTCCGGCGAAAAAGTCGGCGAAACCACCCTCAACCTCAAGACCGCCCCACCCGACACCGCCCGTGCCGTCGTCCACCGCGGCGTCATCACCCACCTCCAAAACCGCCGTCGCGGCACGGCCTCTACCCTCACCCGTGCCGAGGTTCGCGGTGGGGGTGCCAAACCCTACCCCCAAAAGAAAACGGGTCGGGCCCGGCGTGGGTCCCAGAGGACCCCTCTCAGGCCCGGTGGTGGGGTCGTGTTCGGGCCCAAGCCCAAGGACTGGTCCATCAAGATGAACAAGAAGGAGAAGAGATTGGCGCTTTCGACAGCGATTTCGAGTGCGGCGAAGAGCTCGTTTGTTGTTGAGGACTTTGATGATAAGTTTCCGGTTCCAAAAACGACGGAGTTTATTGCGGCGATGAGGAGGTGGGGGCTTGATCCTAAGGTGAAGGCAATGTTCTTTATGATGGATTTGGAGGAGAATGTGGAGAAGTCTGGGAGGAATTTGAGGACGTTGAAGATGTTGACGCCTAGGAGTTTGAATTTGTATGATGTTTTGGATTCAGAGAGGCTGGTTTTTACGATGGGGGCTGTGGATTACTTGAATGAGATGTATGGGGTTGATTATGAGGGGGAGGATGTCGAAGACGATTACGAGGTGGAAGAAGGAGATGGGGAAGGAGAAGAAGAACAAGAAGGAGAAGGTAAAGTCTTTACCTTGGTTGATTTCATTATTTGAATTAGTGTTTGTTTTAGTATTACTATTATGTTGCTGAAGTGTTTTATTGAGGTTGGTTTTAAAGTTAGGAATTTAGGATTGTGTTGATTGTTGAATGTGGGTGAAAATATATGCTAATGAGAGTGTTGCTAATGAAAGTTGTGGATGTGTTGATTAAAACGTAGTGATCGTGGCTCATAAATGAAGCTCTCCTTCTGAGGCTCTGAATTAGGTGTTTCCCTGGGTTATTTGGGATTGTTGGTTGCCTTATTGAGCTCGGCTTTGGAGTTAAGATTGTGTTACTTGTTGAATGTGGGTGAAAAATAGGCTGCTAATGTCAGTAATGATCATGGCTAGTATATGAAGGTAGTGAGGCTCTTAGCTAGTATGGTGTTGAAACTGCTTAAAGATGCTTCATTTTGTTTGTCCCTATGGCTACTCGAACATTTCAAATTAGACTATAAAACATACAAGAACCACGTAAATAGCATACTCAATCATTCTTACACTTTGATGTTCATGTTCGACCAGCTCACAACTGCCATAGTCTGCTTAAGATAGATCATAGTGGGTTCATAGAACAATAGTAATGATCAAGATACGTGAATGAAGTAATAACTGTCTGTTCATGCGATAAAAAGATATGAGCTTCTTGTCGCACTTGGGTCCAGCCCTTCTCCTGTATAGTATTAGCAGTAACCTTTTTCCCTTAAGCTGTTTTAGTTTGCCACCAAGTGAAATGGGAGTCATTGATTGCTTTTAGGTAGACACATGCTTTCAGTGGCTAAGACTACCGTTGTGCCTCTTGGACGTCAAAAGTTACCTTGATTATGAGCTCAACCTTTTGTTTCTTTACATGGTAACTGAATTCTACTGAAGCACTTCCTCCATGCCAAAAAAATGTTGAAATTGAGATGATTTTCATAGTATATTAGGGTAGGTAGGGGAGTTAGTTTGTCTCGTGACCTGATAACCAACAAACCTCGCTGATCAATCTGATGGTGATGTGAGAACATATATTTTGCAATACCACCTTACTTCCTTCCTTTGCATACTCAATGTTTAGATTGAAACTGTGCTTGTTATGGATGTGTTTACACTACATTTTTATATGATATATAACTTATTTATGTAGCGAAGCTTGATGAAGAAGTCCGGGCCAACTTTCAGAATTTTTTTTTGGTTATAAATGTTTAGTTTCACAATGAGGAAGCTTGATTTCTTATCTGGTTTAATTTCATTTTGTGGCAGATGAGACTTCTGAAGGAGCAGAGTCATGAGACAAGCAGGTCATACACCAATCGGTCTTCCATCTAGGGTTCTATCTTTTTTTCCCTGCTAACCGTATGGAGATCAACAGACCTTGACCAGTACAAGCTGCAACAGATGTTAGCACACCACTTGATGGTTTGAAGGATAATTTGCGGCATATTCATTCATTGCGTACAAGGGTTATCAATCTGTAATGGTAGAATGTATGTTTTTTTGGCTTGTTTATATCACGTAAAGAGTTGCATAAATTAGTGACTTGATCTTGTTTAAGAGATTTTGTATGATGTTTTCATTCATAATGCATAGCGGTGCACGTTGAACCTTCACAGACAGCAAGCTTCTGAGAAGATCAGAATCACCTCATAGTGATTAAGCTGGCAAATTGACATCATGAATTCGTTAACTATTTTTGCTGCGGACATACAATATTGACTTGTACAAAATTTTGAAATCTCTGGAATTGTAGAAGCCAATCAGTTTGAAGAAGAATCACAAGGCACCTAAGGTCACACTGTGTCTCCCCAAAAGAAGATTACATGAGTATATCCCACCTGTAGTTTTAAACCCAGTGTTGCACCAATCGAATCGTTGCAAGTCGCATACTTGATAATTAAGGCATTGTTCATTTCATCGTTTTTATCATTTATATTCTCTCAATTATACGATATGGTTCTCATTTAATTCACTTCAAGATCATTTAGTTGAAATAAACAAAGCCTAATTCTATGCTTTTACTATAAACTAAAATATACAAGTGAAAGTTAACATCTAGAGGGCATTTGGTCTAGTGGTATGATTCTCGCTTTGGGTGCGAGAGGTCCCGAGTTCGATTCTCGGAATGCCCCCTCTTTTTGGCTGGTCTCTATTTCATTCTAAGTCATGTTTTTCTTTCATATTTTTAAGCAAATACCAATTAACATCAGTTGGGCATTTGGTCTAGTGGTATGATTCTCGCTTAGGGTGCGAGAGGTCCCGAGTTCAATTCTCGGAATGCCCCTATTCTTCCTTTTATGAAAGGTTTGATTTNGCTTATCAATTTCTTTTATTACTATTACTGACAAATGACTGAGTACTATGTAAGTGTAGTATATTAGTCCACCACGATAGTTCCTATAGTTGAAAGTATTGTGACAAGGTATTTTTAGTGGGATAAAACTGTTTCATTTTGAGCAATGCATTATCTCCAATAAGAAGATGCTTCATTTTAAGATATCAATCAACTTATTTAGTGTTTCCCTTCCTCGTAAAACCTGGCTACAATTGTGATTTAAACCCAGTTCTTTTCATCATTACTATTCTGTAATTCCTTCTGCTAGTCAGTTTGTTCTATTCTCCAAGTGTAGTTCCATTTATTCAGTTCGCAATCTGCTAAAATAGAACACGGCCTTGAAAGTTAAAATTGATCGAGTACTCTGTCTGTTGTCGAATAACAGGCGACTTAAAATTTTATCTTTGGTGCTAAAAATCAAATGAAAATGCACCCCCCATCCTGCCCCACGCTCTTAAAACAAAGATCTCCAATTCGTTTTTCAGTCGAATCACAGAAATGGGATCCTGGTCTAGTATCAAAGATAAGCGACACCATGCCCCGCTCCTCTATGATAAGAGTGAGGCAAGATCATTTGATGACAATGGAGTTGTGAGCAAAAGAGAGCAAAACTCATATGCAGTAATCCAAGGACTTGTTTCTACCGCTCAAATTTCTTTTACTCGTGCAGTATTTACCATTTGAAAGCTTTCTCAGATTGAAATAGTGTACTAGTAGCAGTACACCAGACCAGAAGCTAGAAACACTGCTTTATCCAGAAGCTAGCGAGAACCAATTGGTGGAGATTATCGGAAAATGCAGTTACAACTGAATAGGTGAGCGTTATCAGATATGCTTCGCGCTGTTACTTCTGACAGACAAAATCTCTACCCTAGTTTAGATTCATAATTACATGATGGAGGATACTTTCCATCTAGTCAAGGATCCTTAGGCCATATGGTACTGCATAAGCAGCCTTTTTTTGATGACCCAAATTAAGTCTTATGGGATGTAAGATATAGCCAACCAACATTTGGCTGTTCAACACCTGATTGATAGATGAGCTTATTAGCCAGGATACTGAACCCGATCACACGGACCAGCTAGGCCTCAAGATAGGTCGGAAACTCTGTCCCTGTTTGCATGCCAAAGAAAACAAAAAAGGAAAAAAGAAAATGCACACTCCCTACGCAGGCATTATCCTGTTCAGGTGCGAAGGGACTTTCTCAGCCTGCCCTGCCAACATCTTTTGTCATAAGACCGATGCTGTAGCAGAGACAGACACCCCCGGTGCCTTTCTTATGTCAATAAAGTAGATTTGAAAAAATGAGAAAGAAAGAAAAAGGAAAATATAACACACAGAAAAGAAGTTTCATTGATCCATAGTTACATACAAGAAAAAAGGGAAACAAGTTTGTTCTTTATTTTTCACATCAACTCTAACTTACCACCTCAGGGCAGAACTCCACGAAGTTTAATCTGCATCCACCGAGGCTTCATTGGAGAGGTATGCCACTGGTGCATTTTATCTGCATAATTATGACCACAAAGATTCAGACAAAGATAATTTTCCTTTCTAAAAATCAAAATACGAGTGTGTTCGGCATAGTTTCGTAAAAGCTTGAGCTGCTCCCCTATTTTTGTCACAATCTACCCTCTCTGCCTCGCAAATTTCAGCTTCTAAGAAGTTAAAAATTTACCCTAGTGGCCAAAGAAGCACAAGGGGTCAACTTTTGCTCCTTGCCCATAGAAGGTGTTTTTAGCTTTTTAAAAGCTTCAAATGGCGAGGTGAAGAAGGTGGAGGGGGTATATTGTAAAGGAAAATAAGGGGAGAAGCTCAAGCTTTCAAGAAGCAAGGACAAACATACTCTCAAGTCAAACTGAGAACTTTGCACTGTAGGTATAGTGATGTTTGGGTTGACAATTTACCTCTTCAAAGATTCTACATAACTTTGAGGCAGGTAGATTTCTCCCCCAGCTTCACCATGTTGTTCACCAGTCACAGTTTTCTTAGCAGCAAGAAACTGAGCACTCATAGCCTCCATTCCTTGCTTCACAGCTTCCTCTGCACTACCATAACCATGCTCCTCAGCGTACTTACGGACATCCTCTGTTATCTTCATCGAACAGAACTTGGGCCCGCACATGGAGCAAAAATGTGCCACTTTGGCACCCTCTGATGGCAAGGTCTCATCATGGAAGGACATGGCTGTCATGGGGTCAAGCGACAAGGCAAACTGGTCCATCCATCGGAATTCGAATCTTGCTTTGCTCAATGCATCATCCCACGCTTGAGCATATGGGTGCTGTTTAGCTAAATCAGCAGCATGAGCAGCAATTTTGTATGCTATTACCCCAGCTTTTACATCATCCCTGTTTGGCAACCCAAGATGTTCTTTTGGTGTAACATAACACAAGAGGGCAGTGCCAAGGGCTCCAATATTAGCAGCACCAATAGCTGAGGTTATATGATCATAGCCAGGAGCAATATCAGTTGTTAGTGGACCGAGTGTGTAGAAAGGGGCTTCATTACACCACTCCAGCTGTTTTTGCATGTTTTCAGGAATTTTGTGCATTGGAATGTGTCCAGGCCCTTCATTCATCACCTGAGATCACAAGGTTATATCAATATATTAAAAGTCATGATCAAAAGAGAAGTTTTGATTATAATCAAACGGCATAACTGATATATCCACCAAGTATATAATTCATAAGGGTGTACCTGTACATCCTTTTCCCATGCCCGTCTTGTAAGTTCTCCTTGGGTCAAGAGCTCTGCAAACTGGGCAGTGTCATTGGCGTCATAGATTGACCCAGGCCTAAGGCCATCACCAATTGATAGTGCTATATCATATTGGTTGCAGATATCGAGAATATCATCCCAATGCTCATAAGCAAAATTCTCCCTGTGGTAAGCTAAGCACCACTTTGCATGAATGGATCCTCCACGTGAGACAATCCCAGTCATACGTTTGGCTGTTAGAGGGATGTACCTTAGCAGAACTCCAGCATGAATTGTGAAGTAATCAACACCTTGCTCTGCTTGTTCGATCAAGGTTTCCCTGAAGACTTCCCAGTTGAGATCTTCTGCTATTCCATTCACCTTTTCAAGTGCTTGATAAATAGGGACAGTGCCAACTGGTACTGCAGAGTTGCGTAAGATCCACTCACGAGTCTCATGAATATGCCGACCTGTTGACAGATCCATGATCGTGTCTGCACCCCACATCGTTGCCCACTGAAGCTTGTGGACTTCCTCTTCTATGGAACTAACAACAGCAGAGTTTCCAATGTTTGCATTAACTTTGACAAGAAAATTCCTTCCAACTATCATAGGCTCCAGCTCTAAATGCTTCTTGTTGGAAGGGATAATCGCACGTCCGCGAGCAACCTCTGACCTCACAAATTCGGGATCAAGGTTCTCACGAGCAGCACAGTACAACATCTCTTCAGTTATTATCCCCTGCTTAGCATAGAACATTTGGGTGTACCGCGGAAGACCCAACTTCTCCCTTCTATCAATCCAATCCTTGCGCAATTTAGGAAGTCCTGTTTAACCATACAGAGCCACAAAAGTTGCAAGCCAGTTGGTGCATGATGTTAGATCAAATTAAGCTTAAAAAAACAGTAATTGTACAATTAAGATTTCCCTCTATTCCCAGAATCTGAGTTCAGCAATCATCCTCCACGATAAGCTAATAAAATAGATGGGAGAAGACCTCCAACCAAATAAGAGAGAAAAATAAAGCATTTCCTCCATGACTCTGGTATATCATTGAATGGAACAGCACAAAATGCAAAGTTAGTGCTAACCAACTCTCAAACCAAAGACCACAAAGCAATGATATAGGATTCTATCACAAAAGTTTCACTTAAAGAGGGGGAAAAGTTGTATAGCTCTGACAGAGGAAGTACGAGTGACAATAAGAACTACAACCAAGTTCGTACGGTGTGCAATTAGTAGCAGAAGGAATAGAAAGAAATGTGAGAATCGTCACACAAATATAGATGCAAATAAACTGCCCTTTGTATGAGAAACAAAACAGAGAACTCTGTAACTAAAATGTTGAAATGTGTTTAGCCTATATTATATGAGAACATTTTGGGGTAAAGATATCATGACAAAAAAAAAAAAGAAAAGAAAAAGTTGAAATTCATACCAATACGTGGGCTGATATTTTGTGGGCCACTTGTATCATAGGTGTCAAAATGAGGTGAATCCCCAGATAGATGGACTCGCCGAAATGGAACTTTGAGCACATGACCTGATTCCTCATGAACAGCTTCCCTGTATGGAGATTATATGTAGACTATCATATCATGGAAATATGAGTAAACCTATGACTAAGAATGACTAAATAGATATATGTGAGCAGAGAATGGATACATTCAAATATGCACACACCTGTATTCTTTAGTGCTCTTTGGGAAACATTGTTCAAAGGACGGGAGAGGAAGAAAATCTGGCTCACTTGGATCAATTGTGTGCTTCCTTTGTTTAGTTTTCTCTGAATTAGTGGTTGGTGGATCAAAGGTCAAGGTAGCTTGAGGGGTTGAACTCAAGGCACTAGGATAGAAATCTTTGCTGTGAACGCCGGCACCATGCGCTAGCATATCAAATCTAGGCAAGAAAGCAGTTCTAGGCAACTTTGCTTGTGCAGAATGGTTGTCATTCTTGCAGCTAACTGTCATCAAAGTGGCTTGAACTGACGCCATTTCTGAAGAAATCATGAGCATAACGGATCAAAACTTTTAATCAAGATATCACTGAAGACATGTAATACTTCTTCACTTTAAAGCATTTATATGAATACATGCAACCGTCAATGCAATAACAGCAATATAAAGTATTAAAAGCAGCTAAATAACTAGCTCTATCATGCAGTATTGTTAGGTTATGTTCTCCTCGTGTTATTTTTATTAATTTCATTTTGAAATCAACTAAACTCAGTATAATCAACAAAAATCAGCACACTCTTCTCATAGAATCAACAAAAATCAGTAGAATCAACAACAATTCATAGAATCAACAATAAATATCAACAAAAATAACATGAAGAGAATGGAGCCTTACTCCGACAATTTGACTTAGTGAAAAGGATCTGGTCTAGTTCTAGATTTGGGTTCAGACCTGTTATTATTAAGGAGTTAATCATTTTGACTATTTTGCAGTACATCCAAAAGTGGGTGCTTTGGGTTGATTCAACTTAACATATTCCCTCCGTCCCATAAATAGCCATGAGCCCCAACCAAGTCGAGCCCGAGCCAAGTCAGCTAGGAAAGATTTTCCCTAGCTTGAGCTTGGCGTGTCATAAATTGTAACACTTGTGCTCACCTCCGCTCAGTTTGCGCTCGTGGCTCAACTCAACTAGGGCTCACTATTCCAAATGCATAAATTTTTGTCCACATGTCTGCAATCATATTTAAACTCCAATCGTGTAGCTAAAAAAAAAAAGAAAAAAAAACATCCAATTTACAACATTAATCAAAACAATTCAGGGATTTTCTTATCTAGAAATAGGAAAAAGGCTATACCATGCAAAACCTACACAAAGTTAGAAAAACCTGAAATTATCACTATCATTGATGGCTGCAAATTTGGAAGTGAGTAAAGCACCCAAAGTTTATCCTATGGTACCACTCAAATCAGGGGAAGCACAAGAACCAACCAAACCGAGCCACGTAGGGTCGCGCTCGGTCCAAGCCGGCTCGAACTCGGGCCAAGCGAGCCTTGACCCAGCCGACCCCACTCAGTAAACATTAAACAGCCCTAACCATCACAAGTGTTTTCACAGACTTATCTTTACTTAATGTGAGCTAACATGCATAATTGAATCGGAATCATTCCTTTATCCTTTGCGATTCTCTTCAGTGTCTATCTCACACTTTAAAGTTTAAAGACTTGAAAAATCAAATTTAGATCACTTGGACAAACAAAAACAATGAAAAGAGCCAATGAACTAAATTGGTAGAGTACAAAGAAATAATACATTCTAGAACAGATGCAAAAACAAAAATCCCTACCCAAAAACACAAGAATCAAAAGCTTTAAACTTGGGAGAAACACAAGAATTTCACTCAAATTTTCTTCCAAACAAATTCCTTGTACAAGTGAATTGGATCAAACTAAACATGCATTTCAATGATAAAAATCAAACACGAGAAGCCTAACAATGAAGATTAAAGCGAGCGATTGTGGAGATGAAAACAAGAGGTTCAGAGTTCACTCACCTTGAGTCTTGAGAGAGAGAGAGAAGAGAGAGAGTGGGATTTCCAGGTGACAAGGGGCAGATTAGGTGTACGTTGTTTTTAAGTGTGTAACGGACCCCCCCGATTATTGTGAATGAAGCAAGGAAAAAGAAACTAAATAAAGCAATGAAATCACACAAAAACTTGAATCAGGCCGATTGATATATCAGGCAGATGTATTGGTAAATAAAAATTTGTACTAATGAGTCAAAAATTAATACCGATATCCAAAAATTAGTATTCACTTTTTTTTCTCAACTAGTAAAACTCCAGTACTGATTTTTAATTATACAGTACAATTTTTTATTTGTCCAGTATTTGCCTGACAGACGGATTAATAAGAGAGTTATTGAAAGACACAAATGAAATAAAATGATTAAAGAGAAGGGAAGAAAATGGACAAAAAAACACTAGTAACACTATTAAGTATTAACCAAAAGGCAAAAGCACACGTAGCCACGACTGGTGTACCACTTGGCTGGCCGGGGCCGGGGCCGGGATCTCTCTCTTCAACGGACTATCACAGATGGTACATGGACCACTCGTGAGTGAATTGAAAAGGTGACGGAAGATATTTTTTTAGTATTTCAATGGACTCGCAAGTATACATATGAATATACAGTCGTAACACTGACACGGACATAACATAGTATACATTTGAGAAACAATCAATTATAAAGGATAAAAAGATTAATACCGATACGTATGTATGTAATATAAGTCGGTAATGTGTTCACATACCGAATGTGATATGGTGCTATCCAAGGTGTAATTCTTCGTAATCACAGGTATTGAATTTGAGTTATTATTTATTATAACGGAAACGGTCTAAATTGAACAAAATGTGTTGAATTGAACTGAATGCAAAACTGTTAAGTGAAAACAAACATATCCTATTTCTATATCACCTTTTTGTTAGCTTTCAAGAGTAGAATACAACCTTCTTATTACTTCTTGCCTATTTTTAATTTTAATTTGAAGTACTTACATAACACTCTTAGGTCAGCTTTTACATGTTTAAGGCACAAAACAAGAAAGTTACTCCGTCCTTAATCATAAACATGCACCCATAAATTATTAAGGAAAGAAATCAACAGTAATATGTTTACACAAACGTACAGTCAAGTAAAGAAAGAAATCAAAAGTAAAAAAAAAAAAAAAAAAAAAAAAGTATTTATGTTTGATTTTTTTTTTTTTCCAACTTCTTATTATTCTTCTAGTGGACTTATAAATTTTTTTTTTTAAAAAATTACATAGACTCGGGGACATATAATTGAGCAATTTATGAATCACTGACAGTCACTAATCTACTGCAGTCTCATTTCAGCTACACTGCGGCAACATACCATACAACTGGAGCAAATGCAGGCAGAAGTGTTAACTACGTGGAGAATTGTACAAGTTCCGGATTCAACTTTTGTGTTCGTGCAAGCTTACACTTGTGCTTAGGTGCGGATACAATTCTCTAGATAGATTTATTTAATCTGTTATTACTTATTCAGTTCAGTTCAGCTTATAACAAGTTAACGTCTTTCAGTTGAAATGAACAAAAAGCCTTGGTATTACAGATCGTTATGTTACCATGACAATAGCAAATGCATCAGTTTGTTGTCCACCATTGTAAGTGCTTTATACCTTTAGGATAACAGTTGATAAAGTGAGATCTGATCTAGGAAATATCTAATCTTGGTAATGGAGTTCTTCCACATATTGCACTGATTGAAATCAAAACACAACACAACAAATACTTTGACACAGACACATCATTGTTTGATATTGCAGTCTTAACGCAAACAGATTCTTTTTTCCCCACTTCCCAAATTGAAAATATCACCTTCAAAGCCCAATATCATCACACTGCTACAGAAAAAAACAATAACAGAAAGCAAATTCAATTGTCAATGTCAAGAGAAAGAGAGAGAGAGAGAGAGTACAAATATGAGTAACAAAGATTGTAAAAAGAAAAGATGGTGATTCTAACTTTTGAGACTGATATTTCCATGGATGAAGCCAGGTATATACAAAGGGAACATAGGTTACAATTGCTAGCATATATTCTCTGAAATAATGATTACATGTACAGAAAAATTTAGAAATTATACAAAGCTGATTTTGTCACTGATCCGGGCAAACACCAGTCGTATATTGCAGCTTCTGTTCTCAGCCCATCAGACTGTCTATGATCCAGGGCAGCAACAGGTGATGTTAAAAAGGAGTATATACCAAAATCTATCTGAAATATGCACCAATCTTACTCCCAATCAGGGCAAGGGTGTGTATAACAAGTAAAAGATGGCTTATCTCAAACCATTGGTTCGCTTTCAGAAGCTGAGTATGTTGCAGCAGCTGACAATTCAGCAACCGGTTGTTGTAGTGGGAGATAAGACTTTTGCTTGCCTTTGATGAAGAGTGAAAGCTCGGTCGGAGCAACCACCAGTTTCAACCACTCTTGTAGCTCATCGCCTTCTACCTTCTCTTTCCCTAAATAAGACCAAGGACACAGTTTCAAGAAAGGCTCAACAAAGGAGCTGATGTACTTGATATTCGAGCCAAATGTGGACAGATTATTATTCTTCTTTTAAGTAAAGAAATGATTTAGGGAGCTCTCCTCTAGTGTGTCATCCCCAATGCATAGATGTCATCACATACTTAAACATTAAGAGGGATCATATTAATGGAAAAATACTTAAAAGCAAAGTTTATCACAATAAGTTCATAAACCAGATAGTTTTAACTGTTAGAAACTGCTGTATCCTTGGTTTTAGAGCATAAAAAGCACCACAAAGATAAACCAGAAGTGCTTTACAAATATATAGATAAATAAAGGAAGACAGTTGAGATAACTTACCTTCTAAATGGGCACCCAATCCTTCCAAAACAGTAGGATTAGCACGTACAACACACAATGCCACATCAAGCGCTGATTGTAGAAGTGATTTTACCTCTCTTTGAACAAGATCAACAATATGCCCCTGTGTATATGTTCTTAGATCAGTACTTGGCACAACAGTAAATTGAATAATCCATAACTCATAGGTAAACACAGCAAACCTGGTCCCTTCCCCAAAGACCACCCCCAGAATCATCCATCCCACCGCCAGAAAGTGTTGCTAATGACACTGGGCCAACGGCTTCGTTTAGGCCATACTCAGCTATTGCCTTGTATGCCATGTCAGTTGCTCTCCTTATATCGTCAAGTGCACCAGTTGAAACACGTCCTGCATAAGCGACTTCTTCTGCTGCACGGCCTCCAAGAAGCGTAACTAGTCGTCCACGCAGCTCATCCACAAAGAGAAGGTATCTGTCTTCAGTAGTGGGAGGGGTGTAAGTAAACCCCAATGCACCTCCAGACCTTGGCAATATACTCAATTTCTGATAACAGGAAAACAAAGATGACATAAATTTTCTTTTTCTTTTTTAAGCTGTAATCTAACATTGAGATCCAACACAGATGATGAAGTACAGCTATTATTATATGCAGAACTTTGATTAATACAGGAAATGGGCAAGCAAAATTTTGCTTCAGTATAAACTATTTTCACAGTAGATTCAATAGGCAATGTCTTCAATAAAGTAGTGCTGATTTGCAATCTGCGAAGTACGAAAGTTTAATGGCAATATATATGTTGAATATCAAAATTGCTGAAGATATGCATTAAGTAAAGAAAAGAAAATGTGAGCAGGAACTGAAACCTAAAACTGTCAGATGCAAGACAAAGCAATTTGAAGAAGTATTTCCCCTAGTTTTGCAACTGCATCTTGATATCTTACAAAGGAGAGAAGAAATCAAGATATCTTTACCTCAACTCGAGGTTGTCCTTGAAGAAGATTTGCAACTGCAGTTCCGACAACTGCATGCCCAGCTTCATGACGTGCAACAACAGCCTTCTCAATTCCCTGTAATTTGGCAGTTTTTTTTTCTATCCCCTGCAACAAAAGATGTGATTTGCTTATCTGTAATCTCACTACCAAAAAAAAATAAAAATAAATTCTCACTGCTGAATCATCCAATTCTCAATACAAAAGCTTTTTGGGGGAACAAAAGGATTACCATGCAATTTAAGAATGATCACTGTCAACCCAAACCTTTCAACTCAAGGAGAAAATCTATAACATTAGCTTCTCTGAACATATGAAGGCTGAATCAAACATGAATTTTTTTCTTAGTGTGCAACTAAACCAAAGATAACACATTGATCATGTATTTAGAACAATGAAATAATCTTACGGCCATTTAATGTATTTGATTGACAGCAAGTATCTTCTGGTCATCAACTGAACATAACAAAACATTTCTAAAAGGTCCTTTGTGGAATAGAGAACATAAGATTTAACTTTTACTATATTATGGTTGTCATGTTAAACTAACAACTATTGGTGTTTCGGATCAGTTCAAGATAATTGACGATGATGACTACTAATTTTACAGAGCCAATTTCATAACAAAGTAACAAGTACAACAACCATGCATAGCATATTAAACAAATGGATGGTTTAGTTTCTGCAACAAGGGAAAGAAGTAGCTGTCAGAACTTTGCAGAGCACACATAAGAAAGCATTACCGAGTGAAGATATTGATAGGCTTTTATTACAATATGAAATCCTATCTGGACATCTATGGCCATGCACAAGCAAGCACACGCAGGGAGGGACAGTAGGCAAGGTAAGGAAAGGAGTTATACCGCTAATGATCGTTCTACTGCTTGAATAAAATCAATTTTCTCGACAACCACTTTGTTCTGTCTACCAGCCAACAATGCAGCTTCATTGACCAAATTAGCAAGATCTGCCCTGTGATATGTATCATATGCATAAGCAACTGGATAAAAGCCATGACCAAAAACAATATCACAGAAAACAGTGGTGGATACCCTGTAAAACCCGTAGTCATCGAGGCAATATCACTAAGATCAATATCATCCTTCAGTGGTAGTTCTTTCTTGGACACATGCACTTTTAATATAGCTTCTCTTCCCATCCTATCTGGTGTTTCCACCTGAAAAGAACATAGCATGATGTCTGGAAACCCTTACGGCGGACAAATTTACGTACATAAGACTTCATAGTTGAGATTGGAAAAACAAGGATCAAGCACTGACCATAACCACTCGATCAAATCTTCCAGGTCTACGGAGTGCAGGATCTAAGACATCAGCACGATTAGTTGCTCCAAGAACAATAACAGCAGCATTGCTGTCAAATCCATCCATCTCCTGCAAGGAAAACATATATTAACCAAATGACAGCAGAACAAAATTCATGAAACTGGGAAAAACTCAGCAGAAGTTTACAGTCAGCAGCTGGTTAAGTGTCTGCTCTCGCTCATCATTGCTCACAATGCGAAATTTCCCATCACGGCTCTTTGCAACTGCATCAATCTGCGAGGAACCACAGATATCAACAATCAAACCTCTATCGTACCAAAAATATAATTTTTCACATAGAAATCCAAAACGCTAGTATGTGATGTCATCAGTCTCACTTCATCAATAAATATGATTGATGGTGCTTCCTTTTTCGCTCGGGCAAAAAGATCTCGGACACGAGATGCTCCCATGCCGACATAGAGTTCAACAAATTCACTAGCAGAACAACTAATGAAGGGAACTTCTGCTTCCCCAGCAACAGCCTTTGCCAGAAGAGTCTTGCCTGTCCCGGGAAGACCAACCTGCAGGGTAAAGAAGTCATTCTGTTAATACAAAGATCAAATAAGATGCAAATATCTACAGCAGTCCATATTTTGCTCCACATGGAGGGCAAGAATCAGGATAAGATAAAAAGCAAAAGAACTTTGCACGCACACAGAACCCAACTTGTGGCATGAGATAAATTTACAAGGTAAGGAAACAAGGAAATAAGAAGTAGAAAGATCAGCTTTGTTGATGACATTGGTCAATTAATTTGTTATTATACCTGCCTTCTAAGGATAGCAGTGGAACGAATTGTTCCTTAAGAGACTTTGCAGGAATAAACATTAAGACCAAAATGAGCAGCTAATAAGACTACAGCACGTATTTTTTGGACAATACCAGCATCTCTCTTAGAATGGTCAAGAAACGGTGTGTATAAGAAGAAAGCTAAGTTAAGCATCTTTCTTAGATCTTTAAATCATAACTGTCACATAATAATGTGATATCCTCACTTTTTAACACAACTCACCAGTAAAACACCACGAGGAGGACGTGCCCCAAGTCGCATATACCTATCAGGGTTCCTTAGGAATTCCTGTCCAGTAAAAGTTAGTATGGATATCAATTCTCATATGTAAAAGTTATGATGATCAATGTGGCTAAATTACATACCACAATTTCTTCTAATTCCTCCTTCGCCTCATCAACACCTGCTACATCAGCAAAGGTGATGGTTTCTCCCTGCTCAGAGACTTTTGCACCACCAGAACTTGCAGATTTACGATTCCTAAGCTGACCAGCTGTATTCTGTATAGATAGGAGCGAGTAAATTTCACAAAAAAGGTCTATTAGTGCTAGAGAGATCCCTTATTCCCCCTTTTCCTGTAGGCAAATGATTGAGGAATGGGGAAGTAGCACACCTGTGAAAAGCTCACCGGAAAGCGCTGCAGTAGTCCAGCTAGCACAGCAACATAGAACAAGGCTATCTGCAAATGAAAAGTGAATTTTAGAGGCGGGCAGAGAACACATGTGGCTTGGACAGCTTGTTGATCAAGCATCTTCATTTCGGAAGGTAATAATAGTGAAGATGAGAATGCTTTAATGGATAGGAAACTATTAAGAACGAGGCGATCCTTAAACAAGATAAGAGTAGCCCCTACCAAAGGTAAGATGCATAAAGTGAAGCTAAGATGGTTTTGTATTAGGTTACTTCTATGAGGAGACGCTGAAATGACCAAAGATGGCAGCTTCATACCCATATTAGTAGTTATACACCTTCAACAATTCATGCCCAAGAAAACATAGCAGAAACTGGAGTCTAAAATTACAACTACCTCCTTGGCAAAGACTTGCAATCAGCATTGTATTCAATTTAGGCTCACCATTTCAAATGACTAGACCTCAGTATCATCTACATTTTCAATGCAAATGTAGAACTGAACAATCCAAATGAAAAGTTGCATTCCCAAACACTTGCACAATGGGTACAGGGTCACAAGTAGCTATCTCCATTGTGATGTTAATTCAAAAGTACTTACATAGTATGCATTAGTACATTGCATGAAAAAAAGCTCGTCCATCTACTTCTAGCATCGAACGTTTACAGTTAAATATATATCATTATCAAGCCATCAATTTGAAATTACTATATTCATCGCTGGGAAGAACCCAAAAAGAATCCAACTTACCAATGCTGAATTTAGAAACCCTCCAGACCGCTTATCAGGCGACCCAAACTCAACATGATTCTCAAGCATTTTCTCATAAGGGGTCTTTATATCAGCTGGCCTAGTTGTGGTATAAACAACCCTTTTGGTAGGCGCCACGCTCCTCAGCAACAACTCCGAATCCTGAAAATTACTCAAACTGGCACTCATTTCACTCTCCCCACTAACACCACCTCCCTCATTCTTCAACCTGAACATAATGTGGAACCCATCTACCTCAACCTTCTGAACCTCATCATGATTAATCTTACTCAAGAACTCACTATAAGGAACGCTCACAAACGTCGTCGAAGGCCGGGGTTCGGACCCAGGCAACGGAACCCCGGGACGAAGCAGCCTCATTACAAACATCATAATCCCCAACTGTAAAAGCAACACCCCAATTTCTTGAGCTTGAATTAATGGCTGCCACTGCCATTGCCACTTCCCCCCACCTCCTCTGAACCATCCCTTCTTATCTTTCTCCCTCCTCGGCGATGGCGAGGAACTCGAATTCGTCTGCCCCTTGTTGACCTGGTTGGAATCGTTCGACTCGGGCGAGTTCGACGTCGAATCAGTGTCCTGCTCGCAAGAACTATTGGCGCGAACTCTGCAACTCTCTCTCCTCCCTTGATGATTCCATAGATAAGAGGAATTCCACAAATCCCTCGAAGAAACCCTAGGTTGACGATACGAGTTTAACAATCGAGAAGGTGACGAATTTCGTACAAAATTGGTCGAAGAATTGGGGACTGAAACCCTAGAAGGGCAACAGAAGTAGCTCAATCCATGGCAGTAATAACTGGGACGATAGCAAGGATTTGAGTAGAACTTAGAGTGGATTAAAGGTCTATCTACAATCGCTGGCATATCGGAAAACAAAACCCTAGAATTTGAAGAATCAAAATTCAACACTTGGAGTAATCATGAAAATGGGAGCTTTTTAGAGGACTGGTTCAATCATCAATGGCGGATTTTTGGATAGAGGTAGAAGCTGCTGCTTTGGGCGGATTCTTTTCTTCTCTTTCGCTCTCAAAAATTGCTTGGAATAACTGCCGTCCGATCCGATTTTTTCAGTAGGATGGGAGATTTTGAGCCGTTGGTTTAATTTCTGTGTATCGGTTTGATTTATTGTTTAGATATTTGAAACATAAAAAATTTCAAGCATGGGCTTTTTTCGGTTGATCAATATTGGTCCGTAGTCCAAATTTTGGAAGTTGAAACCAAAAAAAAAAAAAAAAAAAAAAGGTTGGGAAGTGGGAATTTTGTGACCACAAATTAATGTGGCAATAGTAAAAGTCTTATAAAATGAAGCATTTAATTTTGTATTCAATTTACATCAAACTTATTTATAAATGCTACGAAACAATCAAAATTATGAATCTTGCACTTATTTAACAAGTGACACAATACAAAATCAATAGGTCACTTAGTGGATTGTGTTGCTAAAATTTTAGGAGTATATCTGTACAAGCACGACATACAGGTAGGTTTGACACGATCCATAGGCACCCCTACTCTCAAACCAGACTTTTATTTCAAGAAGGTATGGAATTGAAGTTGTAACAAAACGATGGTAAATTAGTCATATAAGAAGCATATGATAGTGACTTGATTAGATTTCATATGAGTTATCCGATCACAAGATTTCACTGCTGATTAAAAAATCCAATGCTATAGCCATCTTATTTTAGAGAATTCTTTTATACTTTTCGATATCATTTATTGGCACATGGCCTATATCATTTTAGTATAAAGGATTATAGATAGAAGAAAAGAAATAATTTGACTATGAAATTGAAGTTGGAGGTTATCCTTAATCCTTAACATAATACATTGGGTCCCTGGTAATTAGGGTGGAGCCATCATTGCATTGTTGGTTTTTGAGAAGTTAAAATATGTTTGTTTTTTCCCCCATATTATTAGTATAAGTATATCCCTTGAGAAGAGGAGGAGAGATTGTATGAAATTGCCCGCATGTAGCATTGTAGTGTAGCTAATGATGTTTGAGGTTGTGATTGGTTTTGGAGTCAATTGTCATAGACCCACACTCCTTATGGTGGTGGTTCATGGTTGTAACTAGTGAAGGCCCCTCCCCCTCTTAACCTTACCAACTTGTGGATTTTTCTTGTCTTGTCTTCACTCTAATAGTTTTTTGGTAATCAATCTTGACTCTATAGTTAGTCCTAGACTCATAACACATTGTTGGTAATGTTAATGTGATTAAAATCTTGAGAATAAATTTTAAAAGGTCTTTGGTTCGTTGGTGAAAACGATGGATTCAAACTTTATACAGAGCATATACATAAATTAGTTTCTAAAGAGTTACTCGAGGTCATGCTGGTGAGAGAGTTCTTTCTCATCGCACCAAATAGAGTATATATTAATGGTGTATTACTTAGATATGCATACATAACAACGATCCATCAGAGATTAATAATGGAGATCGCATTCCTTCATGCAAGCCCTCATTATTTAGTTCGAAAAAATGTCATCAATGTAAACGTTTGTTGATGTGGCTTTGTCAATGTCATCTTCAAGAATTTATCAAAAACACTACGAAGTCTATAAACAATTATATATACAAAGAAAAAAGAAACACATAAGCTCAATGATTGTGCTCTTAATCACTCCTAACTTGTTATGCAATGCTCAGGTAAGCTTTCACATAATCAACAACAAGGTCCTCAAAAAGTCGAACAAATTGTACAAACAATTCTGCAAAAGTTCATCTCTAAATAAATTTCTGCTACAGCTGAATATGAAAGGTTCACCATCCACAACACCAAATTCAAACAATTATCAGGTACCAGTGATGATCAGCCTGCAACTGGGAACGGAGAAAGTTTCTAAGCCGTCAAAATGGTGCTTTATCAGCAACGCCCATGCCTGGTTTTATATGCATATATGCAGCATCTCAATTCTCAATCCACTTCCCTGAGATAAGCCAACCAACACCAACACAAATGCAAGTCCACACACCTCAAACAGATAAGAAACCCTTTCACTTTTGGGATTTATCCTCAACAAATATCTAGCCCTGTCCCTACATTGATGTCTCACATTTATATGCGTGTAAAGTTTGCGAGATAGTTTCATAAGATGGTGCCATGAGAGGAAAATGACTAGTTGTGTCTACTTACTTGAAAGATGAGATTTTCATTTTGGGACAATAACATTTATGTTTGTTGAGTTAAAAGTGTATAAAAATCAGTAAAATTTCAAGAACCATCCCCCTCTCGGGTTCTCTGTGCACCCAGCAAAGCTTACTTTCTCTTTGGAACCTTCTAGAAAGAGCGAGATACTTACTTTGGAGGTGGGCATGAAGTGCCGATGCAAGTGGATAAAAGCATCGGGAGAGGTATATTAAGCGTCAAAATTTCAGGCAACGGGAATTTTTGGTTCTCCTAGATTCACAAAGGCCTGTGCTCGGACAATGCGGTCTGCTGCTACGTGCCATGATACAAGGTGGTTCATGAATACATTTGCATACTTCGCTCTATCATTCTGGACACAGAAATAGATTTGATATCAGCTTAACTGCACAACTACGAGATGCAAAATCGAAGAAAATCCAACTTGGGATCTTAATCTTACCTTGTAATCCAAGTAGTATGCATGCTGCAAGCAAACATAAATGTCTAATTAGATTATCTTCAAGAGTGAAGAAAATATATACATATCAAAACCGAACATCTAAATGGAGATCGAGGAGAAAAGAGAGTACCTCCCACACATCCAAGCATATGATTGGCTGCAGAGGAAAGAAATCCAGGGCAATTAGAAATAGATAGAGGTAGTCCACTAGTTCATGTCAATAAGACCAATGAAAGATCTTCAATTTCTTCAAGGAGACTAACTTACAATATCATCCCACACAATGGGAGTGAGTGCATTGGATGTCTTAACCACTGCAAGACGCTTTTCCTTCCTTTTCACTATGAAACCCAAGACAATCAAATCATTGTCGATCACGCAAAAATGAAAGGAATTTTAGTTGAGTCTGAGAAGGTTCAGATGCATATAACATCACCTCTTAGTCAAGACTACTTAAAAAACAACAAAAGCTAGTAAAAGTAGTTATGTTAGGTAATAAGACTTACAAACTAGCCAAACCCAGCCAGAGCCAAACAATGTCATGGCTGCCTCTATAAAATTCTCCTTAAAATTTGTAAATGAACCAAAATCCTTTTCAATCTGCGTAAGAAGTCCCAATTTCGGTTCATCTCCACCCTCAGGTTGCATGGATTCCCAGAAAAAGTCGTGATTCCATACCTGAGAATCTTATGTCATGAGATGACTTCAATAGCTCACAATCTTTCAGATTTAACAAATATGTTTTAAAAAGTATGACCTCAAGCTTGCACTTTACAATTGATAAACCAATTACAAATACTGAAATACCTATCATTTGAAACAAAGTTTCTTTTGATATCCAAAGGGTTCAATGGCTCACCTTCCTAAAATTTGTAAGAAAATAATAATAATAAAAATAAATCAAAACAAGATAAGAAAAAAACTTCACAAATATGTTTTGATTGTGATGCAGCAAACCATTGCAGGCTTTAAGCCTATAGATTAATCAGGGCTAGCATGAATCAACCAAAGGGATTTCTGCATTTCACTGTGATTGCAATTAGCAAGTTCCTTAGTGACTTAGCCTGATGAAACAGAAAGGGAAGTTGGAAACAAGCATTCCTCCAGGATCGAAGAGAATGCATTAAAAAACTGAGGCTAAAGGTCTGATAATGATGGAATCTACCCATATGGTACGCATTACATTCTAGAAGATACTACTACACTCACAGGATAGGGCTCCAACAATGATTTTCATAACAGCAGTAAAGAGAAGGTTTTCAGTTAGCAGTGCTACATCATTTTTAAAAGTCATGAGCTTATCTAATTAGGAAAATGAATGACTTTGCAGGAAGAAGAATATAGAAATATCTTTGTCGCAGCCATAGGAGTGATTATAATTTATAAGCCAAGAACCAAACTGAGATAGCTAACAGTGATTACTCAAGGAGAGAGTACTTCGATTTCAATAGGAAAATATACTGAACATGCTAATTTTGCACTTAGTGAAGCATATAGTACAACTAGCCATTGAATCTTTGACATGAAACACTCGGAACAGTTGCTGAAGATCCAGACAAAAGTTGTCACGATTTGTTTTCCAGTAATACAATCAAGATAAATGAGCTAAAGTAAAGAGTATATAAATCATCTGACAGGTCAGATCACATCATTGGATCATTTATGTATCATAGCTATTGTGCTGTGGCAAATCCATGGCAACCATCATGAATCTGAAATATGTGGAAGGCATTTTCCACCCCTGAGATATGTGTAAGATAGGCTACTTACGAGAGTTCAGGACATGCTGCATCACAGAACTATATTACAGACAATGACAGTCAGATTTGCTGTTGGAAAAAGCCACTATGTATTTGTACCACAGAAAGGTAACACAGGTCCTTCCCATCATTTTCCCCGGTGAAATCATATGGTTCATGCAGACCTCTAGAACAAGTCATTATTTAAATACTGGGAAACTATATTTAAATTTCTTAAGATGAAGTTAGCACTGTAAAGAGACTTATTGCTAAATCAATACCCAAAACTCACCTGAGCGGCATCATTGAATTCAGGCATGGGGTTGCCATAATTGTACGTTACTTTCACAAGTTCATCCATAGTATAGCCATATAATAGGTCACTCCTACTTAAATGTCTGTTCAGAGCTTCCACATAGCCTCTATGATGTTCTCCCCAATGTGATTCGAGCAATTTCTGGCTCATATATGGTTCTAACGCATCCTGTAATGAGAAAGAGTAAATAATTACATAGATGTGAGGAGATTTTTTTTTTTGGGGGGGGGGGGGGGTATTGGGGGGATAGGCATAACAAAGAAAGACGGGAGGCAGGAGAAGAAGAAAGAAAACAAAAGCTACTTATTAATTTATCTGGATCTATTGTCAATACCAACTTCCCAAGCAACATCGCTTGTTATTTTCCTTTTTGGAGGTACCATAACACCTCATAAAATCTATTGATATAAAATAAAATGCATCATTTAGATGTTGGCACCTTTACGTCTTAAAGATCCACTCTTTCATGAGAGGTAAAATAGTTGGTGGGATGGAGAAAGGCACCAAGTGAGAACGAGATTAAAATCCTTCCCATTATGTCAATACCACCTTTTAAATTTACAGCAACCTACCCGACAGGAAAAAATAAAATAAAAGAATGAAAGGAATGTGTTTATCTCTAGAAGTTCACAAAGACCCTCATAATCATCCAAAGTTGCTAAGCAATAAACATATTAAGTTAGGTTTTGAGGTTTCCTCAGTAAAGGCAGCCACTTGGAGGTTCAGTGGGGGATTGACTACTGACTTCCTTTTTCATCAATAAATCTAGGCAAAGGCACTGAATAATTCAGATGTAGAAATCAGGAAGCATGAGAACAACTTACAAGGTTGTAAGGAGGTTCTTTTAACCCATAGTAAGCAACAACTTTAGGCCCTCTTTTGAGTCCAAAGAGTCCTCTTTTCTTCTGCAGCAAATGATAAAGAAGCAGTAAACATACATGTTACAGATTAATTTCTTCTTGGACCTTTTGAAGCAAAGTAGGAACTTGAAATACAGCTACATAATTCAAGAAAAAATATTTGTCCCATTACTTAATATCAAGGGATTACCTCCATGTGATGGCTATGACCCATACTTTAACCTGCCAATTTAGATATGACAATCCTAACCCAATGTAATTCTAACTAGGAACTGTTGCATAACATCCCTTTTCTTATCATTACTCCCAGACACACAACTGGGTATATTAGCATAAACAGAAGACTGGAATAAAGCATAATCCTGTTCTGACTAAGACTGGGGATGCTATGCTCTCAATTTTAGCATGGAATTATCAGTATTAGGACAAAGGTAGCAATAGCAGCAACTGCTGATCTTTAGCAGGTGGTAATGTTGCGGAAACAAAAATAGCTATCTCAGGGGGGGAAAAAAATCAGATTGGGTCTTAGCAGTACATGTAAAATAGTTTACTATCTGGCCACATCAATCACTTTACCTGAAAAATACACCATTTGCAATACATCATGGAGGAGAAAACAACTCACAAAACACAAAATCAAATGCTGCTTCTTAATTGGCAGAATTTTAAAGGGGAAAAAACCCGGAAAATTATACATAACACATCAAAATACCTGATACGAAAGCGTCGGGCATTTAATCCTTGGAATGAAGTTACTGGCATGAAGAGGTGAGCTTATAGAAACAGTAGTGTAGCTTCCCATTTCAGTATTTCCAAATTCTGAGATTTACAAATTAATACCTGCTAAACAACCCATGATATCAAAACTTCATCAAACTAACTGTAAAAATTTTGAACTCCCTCCATATCACACTGCAACAGATCTAAAATCAAAAACCCCACTGCAGGGAGTTAGAATTTGCCCTAATTAAGCTAGTATATAGCAAAATCTCTCTTGTAATCTCCCCATATTATACAAAATTCAATAAGTATATCGACAAAAAGATGAACAACAATAAGCGGAACTAGCTACATTTTTTCAGTAGTAACAACAATGAGAACGAAGAACAGATTAGCATAAAGAGAGAGCGAAGAGAGAGAAAGGGGGAGAGAGAAGATAAGCTTACCAGCCAGCGACATAGGAAAGAGGTGTTGAGGGTAAAGAAGCTGAGATTTTGGGCAGCAACAGAGGTTTTAGTGGGAGATGAAATTGGGGTTTAGAATTAGGGCTCAACTTCAGACTCAGAGTGGCAATATTTGGCATTTGGCGCCCCAATCCACTAGTCGTTTCTTTATCGGTATCCTACTAACAAACCTTTTTTTCTTTTTCTTTTTTTTTTCTTTTTGTTTTTTTTTTTTGAGTGGAACAAAATACATATGAAAAAAAAAGGGCAATAGTACTAATACTAATACTTAATTTTTTATTTATTTTTTGTGCTAATTAAAGTAGGTGAACAATAGGGTGAATTGCCCAAAAAAGAAAAAAGAAAAAAAAGAATAGGTGAATAATAATGTAAATCGCGTATATCAAGTAAAAACTTATATAAAACGATGGACCGTGCAACTACTAAATAAATCGTGATAATTTTAAGTAAATTAGTGATATTTCATAACGAAAAAGTAGTGTTTTTTTTTGTAAGTAATGTTTTTGATTGCCGCTCTATGCGGTGGCCACACAGGAAAACGATTTACTAAAATAATGCACTACAATGATGACCTTGATTATAATTTAATACTTTCTTATTGTCGACTCTAGTCTAATCTGATAAATACTTAGAAAAGGGTTTAAGTGGATGAGGTTATGGGGGGAAAAAAAATACATTTTCTATTAGTTTTTTTTTTTTTTTTTTGACATATACATTTTCTATTAGTTGTATAAAGGGAACTGCAAATAGTTATTGTTACTCTTTCTACCTCTATTTGTTAATTAATGAGAGATAAATGAGGATTTGAATTCTGAATAGCACATTATAGAGTGAAAATAACCTTTTCCTATTATAGAATTCAGAATATGATTTTTTGTGGGGTATTCCCTTATAAAATGAACTTTTGGCAAAAAAAAAAAAAAAAAATAAAAACACATATTGTAGTATATTTTAAGCAAATAGTATATGCGTAAAGGTGTCCGTCATGTTTTTTTGTTTTTATAAGGGGTTTCCCATAAAAATTCCTTCAAAATATGAATAAAATTGACGACTATGAAAAATAAAACATGTCTCAATAGGTTATTATTACTGACTATTAAAAAATTTAATACTTGATAAGGCCTAATGTACCCAAAGTAAAGTACTTCGTATTATGTCAAAACATATAACGATTATTTTTTATTTCAAACTTAATGTATACATTTAAGAATATAGTTCCCATAGCCCTTAGGTTGTACACATACTTCACATAGTAATGGTATCTCGTATATCTTCGATACCGATACTCGATGGATACTTGTGGATACTTCATGATATGTACCCGATGCGTTTCTTAACACTTATTCTATATTTATTTATTCAATAAGAGAAAAACATTGGATACTTGTACAATACAGATATTATATGAGATACGCCGTATAATTTCTTTATGATGTTTTCACTTTATCTCCTCACTCTATTTTGGTCAATAGAGCTCGAAACTCTCTTATAAACACTTTGCCTTCTCTTTTCAATTACTAGTCGGGTGGTTTAATTTACTCTGTCGACTCACCAATCACCACCACCGCTCTACTATGTGACCAAGTTTCTTTATTTTACTTTTGATCATAGTCATTATTATGCCATATGTGTAATTTGTTATGTTTGAATCACGATTTTGCGATTCACCACCTACCAACATACACTCTATTTATATATTATTTTCTACTCCCTTCGTTCTCTAAAGAAAGTTACGCTTTTGTTTTCCGCAACTCACATGCAACAAAAGCGTAATTTTCTTTAGAGAACGAAGGGAGTATATTTTTTTTGGGTGGACAGGTTGGCACGCAGGCCCGAAATAAAAATAAAAATAAAAATAAAATCACATAGTAATTACGTAGACTTTGATAACCCCATGAGGTCTTGGAGTAGAACATTCATCATACTCGGAATAGGGGCATCAAATTTGCAAACTACGTCATCCGTGGCAAAGCTGTGGTTGGCTAACCAGTTGACTGCGGTATTTGCCTCACGGTAAACATGTTGAACCTTGATCTTCCAATAAGGATTAGACATGAGTTCCTTGCACTGTTCGATTATGAAAAAATAAGGGCTGAACCGAGGAGTGGTGTTGAGCAGCATGTCATGAATTAACTCTGAGTCAACTTCTAATACTAGTAGGGGGATCTGAAGCATTTTGGCTAGCTGCAACCCTTTTAAAACAGCAATGAGTATCCTAATTTTTTTTAAAAATTGCAGTATCATACCTAGTGATGTATTCATAATTATCCGATACGTTCGATTCGATTCAGTTCAGGTCTAATCGTGGTAGGACAGTATGTATACTAGCAAGCACTAGTCGTTACATAGAATAGTCCACACAGTTTGCCGGTACAACCTTTGACGGCTTATAATTTTGCTTTCAGAAAAACACAATTTTGCTGAACGCTTGATCTAACTCAACTCATGTCAACCCTATTTCTCAGCAAATAATCCCACTCCCGTCGTTGAGCAGATTATCTTTCAACTTCATCAGATTTATTTGCGATTTCGCTACCCACCATCATCAATCTCTCTCTCAATCCAAAGTTGCAACAAAATTCCAAAACAGAGATCACTATAGAACACGCAATTTTCGCAGAAAAATGACGCATAATGCTGGATCAAAATCCAGGTTTCTTATGGTGTTGAATTGGGGAGTAGCATTGATGATGATAAGGGAATCAACAAATATGGAGTTTGGCAAATTTGGCCATCATGATTATTCTATCATGGGCAAAACTTGGACTTGCGATTAATTTGTAAGCCCCTTTTTTCCCTTTATTTTCTTGTGTTATCTGTTATCCAGGAATTTATAGTATTGGTGATAACCTATTAGTCATTGTCATATTATGCCAACATTACTGTCACAAAATTAATTGATTACAGAGTTTTGCTTGTATAGTGTGTATTTTTCTACCCTATAATGGTCTGATGGTTCCTCTGTGCTTAGGGTGCATTTATTTCAACGGAAAGTACCTCAACTGAACTGATATTGTGACACGTTGCAGTCCAAATGTGTCATTTTGTTGTTTGGAACATGTATTATGTTACCGACAAAACAAAGTTAGATTGCATGGTTGTTGTAGAATTGTAGTGATACTTTCATTTGATTTTAAGAACATTAGTATAAGCCATAGATGATCGTTGTTACTTTACTCTTTTGTTCCTTGTGCATCTTTTTATCGCGGTCTAACTATAAGTTCCATAATCCCCTTTGCATTCATCTTACCACCAAAAATTTACGAAATGTTCGTTCACAAAAATATAAATTATAAATGGGATAAATGTGCATTTTGCTATGGATAGTTGGTGTATCCCTCCAATTATGGAATGTTCCTTTGATCCTTTCATAAATGTATTTAAATTTCAAAAAGCATTATGGGGGGATCCAAAAAAGACATCAACCTTATTATATAATAAATTGTAAGAAACAAAGATATGCAAGATTAGCCAAACTTAAAAAATAAATGAAATAAGTGACATCCTACAGGAGCACCACCACATCTTACAGCTTTGCCTCTTTACCATCATATCCTTGTATTCTATTAGTTGACTTGAAAATTATGTATTTGCCAGAAAAAGAGGAAAACATGAAAAGCCTAAATTGAGGGGCCTAAGTAGATTATGAGCCAAACAATTAGAGTTCCTAAAAATGAAAATCATTGACCAAATATGTTCTCAGACAGAAGGAAACAGAGAGAAAAGTAGTCAATTTCCCTTTTGCCAAAAGTCTATGAACATTTTCTATCTTCATTTTGTTTTTTCCATTTTCCCCCCTCCTTTTGAAATTCATCCTAGATTCTATTAGTCTATGAACATTGCCAAAAAATGCATCCATTTTTTTCTTCCATCACCCGTAACTAATCCAACTTTTTGAAATTAAGCCCTTCATGTTCTTTCATATCTCTCTCAATTTGCTCCTTGATTTCTTGATTTTTCGTACGTATTCATGAAAGATTTGAAGACATTGAACACCATAGAGATGGGCATTGATGTCAATGATGTCAAGATTTTGATAAATGCAGGTTTTCAATATTTGATGAAGACCTGCCATCAATGGGCCAAAGACCATCCTCTTGTTTCTGGTGTTCTACTATTCTTCTACCTTTTGTACATATTTTTTCCTTCTCTCTTTAGCATACTCTTTTATACTTTCCCATTAGTAATTTGCACTGCCATTCTTCTTGGCGGATCACACATCAGACCAGAAAAGCATAATCGAAACATCAAAGACATAAAAAATGAAGATGATAAAACTCGTATGGATCATGATGCAACAACAAATCGTCCTCGTCGCCCGTATTTGCAACCCCAAATGAGCAGGAGGACATTTGGTAAAGACAAGGGCAAAGAGCTTAGCAAAATAGAAGGCATACCCAAGGAGGAGAATAAGGATCATAACGAGGCTTTTTCTACAAAGGATGATCCAATTGTCCGTGAAAGTTCGAAACTAGAAGGCATACCCAAGGAGGAGAACAAGGATCATGCTGAGGCTTTTCCTACAAAGCATGATCCAATTGTCCATGAAAGTCCAAAACTAGAAGAGATGCCTGTGAAGAGTTGCGACAAGAATTCCTTGTCACATAACTTGAGTCATGTGAAGACGAGCTCATCCCCGGAGAATACTTCAGATAATCATAAGATAGAAAATTTTACTAAGGGCGCTAGTCGTTCTGATACAGAGTCTCAAGAGGAAGATGACGAGGAAGACGATGATGAGCCACAAGAGGAGACAAACAAGGTGATGGAATGGACAGAGGATGATCAGAGGAATTTGATGGATCTTGGAACATCTGAGATAGAGAGGAACAAGAGGCTAGAGAGTTTGATAGCGAAAAGGAGGGCGAGAAAACTGCTAAGTATGCAGCCCAGGAGGAACCACTTTGACTACTTGGGGGATTATCACCCTTATGATTATCATTTAGATAGCCTGGGGGCTGTAACTGTAGTGAGAGACTCTGACGATGGTGAGCATCAACCGGGGTCAGCCCCTTCGGTTTTGCTTCCCACAAGAAATCCCTTTGATCTTCCTTATGATCCCCACGAGGAGAAACCTAATCTCACAGGAGGCAGCTTTGAGGAAGAGTTCTTCGGCAATGAACAAAAGGACATGCCTTTTTGCAACCACGGGAGTTTCAGCCATAGTGGGAGTGGGACTAGTTTTATTGGTGAACTTAAGGATGATCCTATTTCCAAATCTCTTCCTAGCTTTTTTATGAAGCCAAGGGCTGTTGATAAACCACCAGGTTATTCCCGATTCAGAAGAGAGTCCGGTAATAATATACGTTTAGCTTCATTTTTACCTGTAAGTTTGATAGATTAATTTAACTTTATAGGTGTGTGATATTTGTTTAATGCCCCAATCAATCCCTTCTGAACAGATGCAGAAGAAAGTATCAAGGACATTGCAGAAGAACTTGCTCAGGAAGGTAATTTCTTTTTGATGTTTTCAATTGATAATTGATGTCACCTGTTATTGCTCAAATCTATTTTGACCTCATCTGGAGATTATCTACATTGTCTATAGTGATGTGTTGAGATTGTTTGTTATAATGCTATTAATTGTTTGTATTACTACAACCCTGCTAAGTTGACAATGCATATTACTTCTCATCCAACAGGAAATGATCAAACGTCAGATCCCCGAGACTCACCTCAAGAAGGTGAAGACATGTTCGATTACCAATAAGTTTCCTTACTTGTTTACCTATATTCACAAGTGACCTTTTTTGCCCGATTTCTGTTCTTTCAGCTCAAATCAGCCAAGTTCAGAATGACTGCCATGATCAAGCCACCACAATAACTCCAGAAAAAGAATTTCAGAAACTAGAGACGGGAAATTTTGCTCAAAGTAACGAGTCTGTCGGATCAGATTTGGCAAGTTCTATGGGAAGCAAAAGGGACGAAGAATTAGGAACTAGAGACAATGAGGAAGAAAATATATTCCAGATGGAGTCAGAAGCAACGACTGTTAGAGATGAGGTTCAACAGTCACAACAAGATCAACTCTCAGTAAATAACGACCATGATGAATGTGAGGAAAGTTCATCATCATCATCATCTTCATCTTCATGCGAGATAAGAGTCAATGCGAGCAAGAACGAGGCATTTAGAAACTCGGTAAAAAAGGTTCTCACTTGCTTAGTGAGGGAAAAAGCCCTCTTAGGCAAGGGCAAAGTCGGTACATCATCAAGTGATCTCATGTATGATTCTAGCCCAACTACTACTATCCCTACTAAGATGGAAGAGCGATCATACTACACCAGTAGACCCCGCCACACCCCAACTTACTCCATTGCGTCAGACATGCAAGTAGAGGTCTCAGAAGCTGGGTCACCTACTGCAATGGCTGCCATCGATCCAAACTCACCAACTGATCGAGAATCATTGGTGTATGATGGCGATGTGGACAAGGATGTAAATTCAGGTGACGAAGATTTGTGGGGTACTTCACCTCACCCAATGAAGTTTGGGGATTTCGGAGGGAAATTCAAATTGCCTGACATAATCGAAGAAAACGGCAATAGAGGGTCAGATTTTGGGATTGCTCATCATGCCAGAGATCGTCCTACCTTATCGAGGGGGTTGGCAGAGGAAGCTGAACAAGCTCCTGAGGGAGAGACAGCTTCGTCATTGTCTCCTAGGTCGATATTGCCTGAAGATAATAGGAAAGAGCTTAAAGATAACAAGAGCACTGATGGGGATATTATAGAACCTAGATCATCAGTCTCATCATCATCAGATGGTCAAGCTTCTCAAATGCGGGGCAAATCAGAGCACCTTGCAGAGTACTTGGCAAATCTACCTCCTACTGGGACTGGCTCTAATGTAATAGAGGTCAGCTAGATAAATATTTGTTGCTTATTATATTGTGTGCTACGAAGCTTTAAAAAAAAAAAAACATTGTATTAAATTTTGTTGTTTATAGGTTCACAATTGCAACATTTTGGATTAACTTAAGGTGAATTGTGGTTTAATCAATAGGACCCGGGGCCATCTCATGTTCGTAAGATAAGTGCAGAAGAAATTACCATTCAAGATGAGAGCAATCCTATGTTTGAGATGGACGAAGAGAAAGATGAGCCTAAAGACAGCAAAGAATTGGAGGAATCTCAGGAAAAGATTGAGCAAAGTAGCACTACCTGCCAATCAGAAATGTCAAAAGCAACAAGCTCGTCTTCAAATGATTATTTTGAAAACAAAGAGCAAAACGGTCAAGCCCCATTTATTGCAGAGCAGAGTGAACACTCAAGGAGATTAGAGGTAAATATGTACTAGCTCAAAAGGAGTAACAAAATTCTCAATATTACAGAGACTTAGGCTCTCGATAACCATTGATACTTTTGAGATAAAAACTGCTTGCTTGACTGATTTTACCTTCAATGAAATTTGAACAGGATGACTCTAGCCATTTGGAGAATTCTGCAAGAGAAGCTGATACCAGTTTTAGGGAACCGCCACCCCATGAGAATGAAGCCATTATTGATACATTTTTAACTGCTTGTGCTGACCAATCGATATCAGCAGAAGAACCTAGATCCGAGTCAGAAAAAGAAATGAAAGTTACACCTGGAAGTCAGATTGAAGAAGTTAAAGTGGAATCCCCTAATAAAGGTTACGTCCACGTAAGTTTTCCTGTACTAACTGGAGCATGTTCATACTACAAAATAAGCTACTGGCTAGCCAGAGTTTGAACGTAGTCGCATACTAGCATGTGCAAGATTAAATATTACCAACATATTAGAAGTGTTTGGACTAATGAGTAATGGAACTTGAACAGGACGAACTCACTTCTTCGGAGGTTACAGGTGAAACCAGCCATGTTGTTTGTGATGCTAACAAAATAGAAGTTGAGGAGACCAGTGAACAAGGTGAGATGAACTCGCTGAAAAGAGAAAATAGGCCACAATTGGCAACAATTGAAGATGCAAACCTTGAGCTTGGGAGCTCGACAGAGGTAGTAAGTTCGAGGCCAATGGACGATCCTAGAGGCAACCTGGACAATCTGCCTGCTTGAACAAGCCATACTGTTGGATTAGTGGATTTTTGAATACGAAACCAATGGGAAGCTTCGGAGATCAGACCATGCGATGTGAGGGTTCGTGTTTTAGCTAGGGAAACAAGATTGGGGCGGGGCATAATTGAGCCTACGGCCCCATACTTAGCAATGTGGTTACAGTTAACACTTTAGTTGATGACAATGAAACTAGCGGAGATTGTCACAAAGTGAGAGGAACTGTATAGCAATAGAACAACTTTCTTCTGGGCTTTGTGACACCAATGAGGTGAGAAGAGTAGGGATCGGATTTTGTAAAATCCCTTTGAAGGGATCACTATATATGATAGAATGTGATGAAATTCTTTTTCTTGAATGTATCATGTGGTTTCAAGTGCAAGGTTGTCAATACAATGATGTAAAGTTAGCATTACCATTTATACATTGCGACTTGTGAGGTTGCTACTTGTTTCTCTCGCTATTATTTCATCTGTTTTCACTGTTGCTTTTTTCTTTTTTCTTTCTTTTTTCAAAAACCTAGATTAAACTGTTATATTTGCAGGTTTCCATGGCTATATTCATACTCCCTCCGTTTCACTAAAATCTTGTCGCCCAAACTATGCATAGTCTCCAACACGGCGCTTTGACCATGAAT
>BSSO01000029.1:0-60808 GCA_030267885.1 Mesembryanthemum crystallinum | reverse complement strand
CTTCTTAAAAGTCAAAAGTGGTGGAGGAGGTGGTGGAAGAGGGAGTAGTGAAGAAGAAAAATGGGGGAAGAAGTAGAAGTTGGGAGAAGCTTGGCCAAACGTCTCGATTCCTTGGTGTGCCACTTCTTTCACATTCTATTGTCCTCGGGATCAGTTCATTTTCCTACTTGTTACTTGTGACTGAAAAGGATTTTCTTCAGAAAGTTGCCACCCTGTAGTAACTAGTAACTAGTAACTAGTAAGTGGGTTATCATGTGGAGTTGTGAAGTTATATGATGCTGGGGAATCCATTCAACCAACTCTGCTTGGTTACCTTAACAATGGCATATTACTTGAACGATTCATAGTTTTGTACTGGCACCTAACCTATTCTTACTTCTACTTGAAACAGGTACTTCCACTTGTAGCAGGACTAGCTGTTGCTGCTACTGCTGTTGCTGGTAGATATAGCATTCGAGCGTGGCAAGCATATAAAGCAAGACCTCGTGTGCCTAGAATGCGCAAATTCTATGATGGTGGGTTTCAGCCTACAATGACCAGGCGTGAAGCAGCTTTGATACTTGGAGTCAGGTAATTTTACATGTTGCATGAGTGTTTGTTTTGGGATGTCACATTTTAATGATGAAGAGCATATCTTGTTGAGGGACTTACTATACTTCTGTAGTGATATAAAATATGTTATTGAGATAGCCACTTCCTGTATGGTGGGTATCAAAACCTTCAATAGCGGCAACAACTGCAAGCTAAGATAATACTGGGGCTAGAAATCAATGGCTGTTATAAATGTGAGGCACTATAGTTGGCACTTGGCAATATATCCCAATTTTTTTTTTTTCCTGATTTGTGTGACATGATTTTGATGGAAAAAGTACCTGCTAAGTTGGCAACATTGTGCTGCTGCTGTGCTAGTGTTCTAGTGTGCTGCTGTTTATGACATCTATTCATTGATATGACTTGGATATGAAACTGGCTCTAATGGTATGGTAAATAAGCACTCACTTTTATCCATGTTGCCTAATTTGAAAAGATGGGTTGAGATGGGGTTGGCAGGACCAATAGATAATGTAAATTAAGCTTGACCTTGTAAATCTTATATATATGGCAGTGGTGATGTGAGGTTTCTAGAGTCTAGATCATCTTGAAACCTAACAAGAGTCATCTCTTTGGTCCTTCAGCTGAGACTTAATAGTAGTATAAATGCCTATAATTCATTCAGATATAGATACCAAGGCCAGGCCAGACCTGTTGTAATTCTTGTCAAATAGAAAGAATTAATACAAGTAGGTATCCTAGGGTTACTAGAACAATGATTTAGTATAATACTTCTTCTCTATGACTGGTTTAGTAGGCTTCTGTTGCTGGAGTTACAGGTTTTTGTGTGATGGTCTCTTGCAGTTGTTGATTGCTAATGCAATGTGGCTATATGCATCAAAAATACTTTCATATCATATCAAAACTGCCCATTTTTTTGTTTCTAATAGCGTGTTAGTATTGAAGTGGAACACCTTATTATATTACCTTTCTAATCAGGCTATTTGGAGTTGCATTAGTTGGTTCATGATATTCGAACACAGAACTGTAGCGAGTTCTTTTCCCATCTTCACCAACCTTTTACTTCACAACTTGTGATCAATATAGATGAGAATTGAAAGGCTGCAAGTGAAAAGCCACGTGTCAAAAAGTTTTGGAATCTTAGTGACAGTCTAACAGGTTAACCTTACCCCCCAGGCAGAACTCAGAACCGCTCCCCCCCTCTAGGACTGGTTTAGTATGCTTGTTGCAGGAGTTATAGGATTTTGTGTGATATCTCTTGCAGTTGTTGATTGCCAATGTCAATGTGCCTATATGCATCAAGAACACTTTCATATCCTATCAATTTATCTCTTTCTAATAGTGGGTTAGTATTGATAAGGTTAACCTTATCATTGTACCTTTCTAATTCAGGGAATTTAGAGTTGCATTGGTTGTGATATTCGAACACAGAACCATAGCTAGTTCTTTTCCCATCTCACAAACCCTTTATCTCACACTCGTGATCAATATAGATGAGGATTGTAAGGCTGCAATTGAAAAGCCATGTGTCTAAAAGTTTTGGAATCTTAGTGGTAGCCTAACAGGTTAAACCTTCCACCTCAGTAAGAGCCCCCACCACCACCACCACCACCAAATTTCTTTTCCGTGTGATGAAAAAAAGTTCAGAGATTACAGTTGCCTTGGGGCAATTACAAAACATTGTTCACAATAGCTTCTTGTGCTAGGATATCCACCACCTGATTGGTTTTCCTGAAATTGTGTTGAAGATGTGTATCTTGTTAGAGGAGAAAGGGTGTGTGTATGCACTACTTCTGGAATCTCACTGCAAGTTATGGCATTTTATTAACTTTGGAGCATTGTCTTTGTACCTACACCTAAATGTAGTAGGAAAAATCAATACATTTAAGAGGAGCCATACACCTCTATGAATAAATATAGTTCCAGATAACCGAAGAAAATTCTTTTTTAGTTTCTTAGCAACAAAACAATTATTTACTCATAGAGTTGCACCATTGGGTGCCCTTAATGGGGCTTCTAACCATTTACCTTGTGTCTATTCATTCACATCTTGTTTATAGGCCACTCTTTTAAATTTGAGATATGTATATTCTGTTACAGGGAAAGTACAAGTTTGGAGAAGATAAAGGAAGCGCATAGAAAGGTTATGATTGCAAATCACCCGGATGCAGGTGGTAGCCATTACATGGCTTCAAAAATTAACGAAGCTAAGGATGTGATACTGGGCAAGCGCAATGACAGTGGATCTGCCTTCTAACTGCGTCCGTGCTTCTTTTTTGTTGACAATTTTCCGGTGTCTGCACGTCTGGGGGTTCATTGTGATGGATTTTCAGTAAGATGTCATTGCCATTGATGAGAAAGAGGATTGTGTAGTCTAAGTAGAATAATTTCATTGCATAATACAGAAGAAAACAAATTATTATTTTTATTCATTTTCCTTCATTATATGCTCACTGTATTAATTTGCCAAGAGCTTTAGTGATATGTGGTTTACTTGGCTTTGGCACCCCTAAGGTTTAAATCCTACTGTAATTTTTTGACTTTGGAAATTGTTTCAAGCCAAGGGCGATATTAATGTGCATTTTGTCTTGTATGTGGTAAATGAAAGGTGTTTTTTCACTCTAAATCTTCAATTTCTGAAAAGTGCATTTTCACCCCAAATCTTCAACTAATGTCTCACCTTTGGGTTGAGTTTTATTGGGTATAAATCTTTTTTGGATTATCATGTATTCCATCCCATTCTATATTACAGATACAAATTTATTGCGGTATATGTTCTGCATTGATACGGAATGAAAAAGTAAAATTTGGAACTTCGGAATTTTGCATAATATTGAAAATGGTGGGTTGTCAAATTCTAGTCCAAATACCAGTCTTAATTTTCATGTGTTAAGTGAATTTTAAATTGCATTTTTAAGTGATAGAATGTTAATTTTAACCACTATATAAGGCTTTGAGCTCAAGCTGTCAAGCTTGGTCCAACTGGAGATATACTAGGTTGGACGGAGGCAATTCATAGCAACCTCAAGAAACTAAAGGAAAAAGAAGAGAAAAGGAAGAACTGGAGTGAATTTAATTTAACTGGCTATGGAGATTTTCTCTTTTTGACAATAAATTTGATAGGGTATAAATTAATAATGTTGAAAGTATAATTATGAATCGAATAAAAAGCACAACAAAAAGGTGATTTTAAATATATCCTACACCAAGCTAAGACTACACAACAGGGTATTCTCTACTACTGCTGAAGCATGCTCTTCTGGAGTTGCACCATAACACCCAAACAGTGGTGAAGATTTTGCAATTGCAAATATCAACGGAATCACTTGAGGTGAAAAACTTGACAGCTTGGGTTGTACGCGTTCTTGGTTGCAGCCTGCTCAAACTTCTTGGAAGCAGCTTCATTCACCTCCATACCCATCTGAACGAAAAAACGTACCCACCACGACTGATTGCGCATTTTGGCCTGAAAATAACAAACAAGTTCATTATTCCATTCCTGAAGAATCACCAAAGCCACATTCTTACAAAAGTGTAAATTAAAATGCAGGTAAAATTCTTTTCTGAAGGTAGCAAACTTTCTCCATTGACACAAATATATCAAGCTAAGTAGAACTTTCACAACTGTTTCCCATCATAAAAGAAAGAACTGAGGCACATTTTTCACAGAATAACTTGCAGTATTATAGTATCCTTGTCAGCAACTGCTCAAACATACTACATTCTGGTTATACCTACTGTACGATCATAACATAGACAAATACATATATGAGAATACATAAGCAGTTGAACACTCACCGGGCGTCCAAATTTGGACAGTTCTGTGACTCTAGCCCTCTGTTGTCCAGGATAACCTATATTCAAAATGAAGACAAGTCAAATTACCATTCTTGTGTCAAACTTTTTGAAAAAAATAAAATAAAAAAGTTGCATCGTCATTCATGGGTGTATGAATATTATTCTACTTTACATGTCAATTAGAGCTTTGTTTGGCAATTTACAGCCAGCTTTTCATCTTCAATTAGCTTTTCAGCTTTCAGGTGGTTTCACAGCTCTCATTTACCAAATATTCAGTATCTCTGACTGCTCTCAACTTTCAGTTTTTCAGCTAGTTTTGAGAAGCTAACCTAATAGACATTAGCTTCATCTAGTCTTTCACTTAGTTTGTTACCGTTTCAAAGCAGCTTTGAACTACTTTTGACCCCAATCTATCTCTTCATTTAGTTGTGCCCAACATACCCTAGATTGTGGCATAAGTTCGCAGAAGATATCATGCTGCAACTAAACTAAAGAAATTAAGAAACGATCAGCACATACCAGTAAAAATCACAATGCCATTAGAAGACACCCGTGCTAACTCTGGGAGAGTCTTGTTCATATATTTTGGTGAGAGGTAATCCAATGCATCGGAGACAAGAACCAAGGAAAATGATTGTGATCTATATGGCAGAGGGAACTTGATGTCAGCAACACGTACAAAGCCTTTCCGCACAAGATTTTTGCAATTTGTATCTGGATCTTCAAGGTCATATGGTTCCACACCCCATGCTTCAGTATCCTCTTCTTTCAACAACTTAGAGACAACCGAACAGCTCTCAGGCCCAACATGCAAAACCTTGTGCATGTCATCGCCATACGCTTGTTTCAGAAACGGTATTGCTCTCTGAAGTTCTAGTGTACCCGTAAATTCACCTGCATGTGACAGGACAGGTACAATTACTCATCTCAGAAAGGAACCACGCTAGTCAAACAAGGTGAAACTGGAAAGGCAATCAGAGCTAAGTACATTCAAGCAAGACCAAAAGCAACAAGATAGAATCCATTCAATCAGACTTTAGTAAGCAAGGGAACAATTATCTGCACAAGTTAATGAACTTGTTTTTCTCTATTCAAAAAAGGATAGTTATGGAATCCGTTTATAGCAAACAAATGATTCATGTCAAGTAGCAGGATTGGAGTACAAATGATTTTCCCTAGCTTTGTTTTCTCTTATCAAAAAGGATAGTTAAGGATTCCATTTATAACAAACAAACATTTCATGCCAAGTAGCAGGATTGGATAGTAATAGAAACATAAATAAATCTATCTTTATTTCCAATTGAAACAAAACCTCTGAATTAACAGAAAACTGGAGCCAAATATATAGAGTAAAAACATAAGCACAGGATTTCTACCTTCCATCCTGTTAACAATGTCCTTACGACCTGCAAGATGTAAAGCAATCATGTCAATAATTGGTCATATTATGAAAAGGTGGGATTATGAAGATTGACTACAAAGGGTTAAGGAACTACTGAGATAACATTTGACCTGTAGAAATGAAGGACGACAAAGCAAGCTATATCTTGGTTTATGTGGAAAAAAATGTAACTAAGAGAGCACATTAGCAGTAAGGTGGAGGCTCAGAAAGATGAGAATAGACTGGATGAACCTCGATAATGACTTGCTCAGATCCCATTTGGAATAAGGTGAGGGGTGTTTCAAGTTAAGAGGCTCAATGCGATGTTTTGAGGTTCAAGAACCAACAGATGTGCCTATGCTACATATCCAACCATCAAGAAAGTAACACAGAACAAGAAAAAAAAGGCTTTTCTATATCCTAGAGTCGAACCTAGAAGCAACGTATCACAAGAGGACACTTGGTTCAAACAACAGTGCAAGAAACAAAACATTATGAATCAATCAGGGAAATCTCAACACAGACCTGAGCCACTGTACATATATCCAAGAATAAGGAATACACCCTGCACATAGAAAACAAGAAAAATCATGAAAAGCTAATCACGATGCAAGTGCATTTCATCTTAGCTACACAAATGGATAGGATCTGTTATACGGAATTGAGACAAGTAGGATTAATAATGATGGAAAGAGGTTGAATTAATGGCAATAAGTACTGCATATAGTCAAGTAACTGGCGCGTTGTGGTTACAAGGATGAGTAAGTACCAGAACGACAAGGGTAAGTGACAACAAGGGCGAAGAGCGTGTCTTTGATGGAAAAGCTCCTCCAAAAGTAAACCCTCCATTTCCCACCATGCGGCGAGCGGGATTCACCGGTCTTCTTGACATGATTTTGTATGTGTATAGATGTGTGTATATATATTCAAGTATATGCTGTTATGTCTTTAACTGGCTCTGAAAAAATTGAAAATGCAGAGCATGAGCCGCGAATCTAACATCAAGTCTTATCAAATCCGAACTAAACAACTGAATTACGAGACATCAATTATCAGATAAGGAAAGTAGTACATAAGGCTAGAAGCAATGGCTAAAAATCAACATGTAGTGTGTTCCCTGTAACCTTAAATTTTTAGCCTTTTCATCTTAAGAACACAAATGACACATCATTTCATACAAACTATTCCCTCTCTCTCTCAATGCCTTCAATGCAACCCTCATCAGTAATTAATAAACACTTGACCAAATGCTGAAAACATCATAGTACTTAGCATCATAAATTCTACTCATTGAAACCCAGGAGTGAAATTACCGAATATAACTAACAAACAAAGAGAGCAGAAACATTAGAAATCATAATGGAATTGAAATGGATTCACTACCCAGATAATCTATTCAAAATGGAAGCAAAAAAATATAATTAAAAAGAAGGTTGATGAAGGGATTGATAACAGATCCAAACCAAAATCAGCAAATTCACATAAAATGCCTTTTCAATTATTTTAGAAGCATCAATCCCGCAATTTGTGGCAAAACTCCCTCAAATATTCATCATGAAAAAGAGAATAAAAAATAAAAAAGGGAAAATCCGAAATGGGGGATTGAGATTACCTGAAAGATCAATGAATGAGAGACAACATTGGGCAAGAAACAATCTTTGAGCTCGACGGATCTAGATCTCTATTATTTCCTTTCTGGGTTATTTTAATTTTTTCTCAAATAATAATAAATCTGTGTATTGGGTTGTGTTTGGGTGTTTAGGAATTGCGAAAAGGATGAGAGAGTAGCAATCTGCAAATTAGGAGAGAGAGAGAGAGAGAATGAAAGCGAAAGCAAGTGTGATTGAGCGCGATTGTATGGGAGGAGAGGGATTTTATAAGGCGCGGTGGGGTGCAGATTTAGTCACAGTGGGTNACAGACTGTGCAGTGTGGAACTGCCCATTCACACTCACTAGTGTCACTGTCAGAGTAGCAACTGGAAAATCTAGTGTCGGCGGTGGGTGGCTTTACAGTTATTTCCGAATATTTACAAGGGTAATTTTGTCCTTGCAGTACTTACTACTTAGATTAATGCTATATATGTGCATATTCTGTGGGGCCCACACATTTTAATAGAACGGGTTATTTATTACACGGAACAGGATTAATATAAATTATGATTAATTTTGGTCTAGTAGGAGTATTACTCATATACTCTACTAGTAACACTCATTGACGTTTTTGTTCATTACTCGATAAATTTTGAGTATCTTTGATCAGATTTCATGAAATTAAGTATCAAACATCTACTCAATAAATGCAAGTCATGAAAAGTATATTACATACTGTTACCATGATCAAATTGAGGAGGGTATGGACGTTAAAAATGAAAAGGAGAATCATATTGTCATTGATCATGCCATGCCCAACAGGAATGAGGGAACCAATGAAAAACCCAAAAGGAGGAACTCAAGCAAGAAGGAAAATTAGTCATAAATACAAGAGGCAGCAGGTGAAGAATTTTTCTAAAGGTGCCAATACAACCCCTACGGAAGCCATCGCACTTGCACATGAAGATAACAGCAGTGATAACGAGGTGGAAAGTGAAGCAGAGGAGGCTCAGAGAACATGGCATTTAAGCGAACTTATAGGTTTACATGTTAACAGGAGGCTGTGCAATACCTAATGTTCGCTAGGAAAAGCGCAAGGATTGCACAAAAGCAGCGGTGAGAGTCGAAGTAAAATCCTACTTGGTTGATGGGTGTTTTGAGGCTTTGTCCTCTGGTGCTTCTCTTGTTTTCTTCTTACAATTAAACTTTCGTCTCCTATGAATGCATGACTTAGGTGTATTGCTGTGGATGTTGTTCTTGAGCTATGAACCTTTCCCAATCTCAATAAAATGAACTACAGTTATTGAAAAAAATCGTACAGGTCTAGGAACAGACATGAAAGAGATGAAATCAAAGAATGCTCATTCTTTTACTATATATTCTACCAAAAATCACATTATACAACACTTGTGTAGTCTCATGAAGAGGGGAAAAAACTCTGAATTCTCTGGTCGCATTCACCAGAAATCAGTTCACTTTTATCAACCTGCCGTATCCCCAAAATGCTAGGTCCTACTCCAAGCTCCTTGAAGTACAATATCTTTATACAGAGGTTAGGACTTCCCTTAATCTTTGTTCTGCTCTACATTGTCCTATGTCAAAACTGACGATCATGGCATCAGCAATTGAGATGATAGCGAGCTTCAAACACAGCATCAGTAATTGAGACACGATAGCGGGCTTCAAACGTAGAACTACATCATATGCTTTAACTTGTCTCCTGGGAAAGGCTTCTGGCATACAAGCATCCTCTCGTTGTTGTTTGCTTCAATGTCCACGATCCGGGCATCCCATCTCAGTCTTGTTGCAAGAGATCTAGCTAATTCGATCATGGAAGGTGTATCACGGAATATAGCCCAGCCCTGAAACATGACATGTCTCAAATCAGTGGGTTCAACAGTTCTCTAAAAGAGTAAAGTATGAAGTGAGCGGCCAAATCAATTCTCAGCATAATATATGATTTGTTAGAAGATAAAACGTACCTCTGGACGAAGAAGTCGATCGATTTCTAGGAACAGGTCAAGCATTTTGCACTTCTGGTGGTGGTTAGTCTCGAGTGACAACAGTCCGTCAGCATGCACCATATCATAAGTTCTTGGATAAGATGGAAAAGCTTCACACCTGAAACAGCAAACGATTACAAGAAATGTTCAATGTTTGTAAAGTGCACACGGTTGTCATTTTGGAAGGTTTGCAAATCGCAACCAAATGCAAAATTTATGTGTACGGTTTTCAGTTTACAGAAAATGAACATTCAGTATTGTCAGAGGATTTTTATACTTAAATCATCTGAAGTACAATTAACACGTACCAATCATGTGACGTGCCAATGAAACCTCTGTCCAGGATTAGAGGGAGTGAATTCAATGCACTTGTAGGAACCACATTCATGACCCACAAATCTTTTCCTCCTTCCAGCAAGGCATGGTTAAATCCACTAAACTGGGCGTTCATATCCAGTACGTTTCTGAGCATGTTAAAAGGCGGGGAAGGGTCCTCATCACCGGGTCTTTTAGGATGGTCAGAGAATATCTGAGGTGACAACAGAGACCAATAGTCCTGAACTGCAGATTTCCATTTCAACGAATCCACGGAAAACACTTCTTCAGAGACACCTAATATTACATACAAGAAGCATTGTCGAGTGATGAGCAAACCAGCATTTTATTCATCTAAGGATTGTGTACTGAAAGGAAGTGGTTGAATTAAGATAGAAAAATACCATATATTTTGAGTTCACTTGAGTTTGGAGTAGCTCGAGAGGGCCAAAGTGCGCGCTCTTCAATAGGTATCCATCTTTGACTCTGAATTCCACCTATGCATAGATGTAGGGGCTGATAATAAGGAGATTCAACATCGTAACCCTTCTTACAGGCAGGAGGGCTTGAGCCATGCTTCCTGGATTGCAAATAACATAAGGTAGCAGAAAGTAGGGTTGTAACTTGTAAGTTTGACAAATCAATATGTTCTACTTATAATTCTAAATACCAGATTAAAGGTGAGATACACTCATCAAGATAGAGATCTTACTTTGAAGTATAGCAAGTTATTTTAGTGGTCTTTTTCCAGATAACAGTATCTTCTTGCTGTGACAACATCTCCCAGCACATACTCTCCGCAAATTGCTGGACAAACTGCCATTTCTGTTGGTTTTCGTTGTTGTGAAGGGACAGACGTACACTAGCAATGGGTGAAGTCAAGACAAAGAACCCACCAGGCTTTAGAAGTCTATCAGCTTCAACCAAGAAAATCCCATCTGCATAATATGACATTTTAGTTTCGAATTGTGCCTCTCTCTATATATTGAGGAAGGGGGGGATAGTGATAGAAGCTGTACCTTTCTGATCCCAGTCAATACCACATCGAGCACAATGCAACATGTCAAATGAAAGAGATGAAAAAGGCAGCCGTTTTGAGTTGAAAGAAGCAATCATCGCAGGCAGACCTCTTTCAAGCGTTAACTGAACTTGACTACCTGAAGGTTCATAATTTGCGACACACATTGTCATGATATCTCGTGAAAACAGATGGGCTCCAAAACTTCCATAGCCGCACCCTATGTCTAAAACAGTTCTTATCTGAAAAACCAAAATCAGAGCAGCAGCAAGTTATGAGATAAACTAAGATATTTTCTTCAAAAATTCAAATTGATCCCCAGCCAAAGAGGAAAAAGAACCCACATAATAAGTCATAAATGAGATATTTTATGGTCAATAGAACCGTTCATGTACACATCTGACAGTTTGACCGAGGTAAAAGTTAACTCTTAACCATTCATATTTGTTTGCTTTCACAAGGTTACCGCGCCAAAAAAAAAAAAAAAAAAAAAAGCAAGGAATCAAATTCAAGCTACCAAAATGACTCGAAAAGAAAGCTAGAATGAAAGATATCTCCCTCAGTTGAAGGAGTGAACTGATCAATAGGAATCAGCCAAACAAAAACTTCCAAGTTCTACTTCTTTGACAACGCAATATACTTTCTTGAAAATCATGCGACTTTATTAACTCATTGCAAACTTCAACAAAGTTTATCAAATAACAGCAAAACATCGGACAACCAATTGGATTTCTATAAAGTTCCGTTCTTTTCTGTTCCTGGGAGTCGGAAGGGAGGGAGAGAATGCACTCACCCCAGCCTGATTAAAGTCAGATGTACTTCTCAGACCAATCATGTCTGCAATTTGATGCGAGTAATCTTCAACCCCATCAAACATGAGAGAGTCTGATCGAAATGAAATCTGATCCTCTTCCAACATCATTAATCTGGAAAACAGATTTAGAACATAAGTATGTGTTGCTCCAAAATACAGAGTTGTAAAGAAGCTTGTTAAGTACTAAGAAATGTCTAAGATAGTTAAAGCAGGACTTATAAATCTCAACACCAACCTCTTTGTCAAGGTTCCAGAGCCCAGAACTTCTTGTGCAGAAATCTTCACATTAGCATACCAAATCACATCTTTACCAGCAGGCCATCTCAGCGGCAACCTGTAATCACTGGGTGGAACAACTAAGCAGCTCAGCCTCGAGTCAAGCTGACATTGACGATCCAATTGGGACCCCTCAGCAGCATAGTTCGAAGCATTGAAGCAAGGCACGTAATTTTCATACTCCTGAGAACAAAACTCAATTTCTTTGAGCCTTAATGAACCAAGAGAAAGGTCCTGAATATCCGAAAGATCAGAGACGAGCTGCTCTTGGAGCCACCAATAGCCATCGAGGAAATAATCTGGCGAAGTTTTCGAGATGGAGACCATCCACTTTAGAGATCCACACAGCGTAAAGAATGCTGTTGCAACGAATATAAGCTTGAGAACTCCCATGATCAAGCTGTGATGACTTTTACCATTTCCGAAACAATGATCCTCACTACTGCTAGTACCTAACTTGGAAGACACATTTGGGGAGCTCAAATTAACTGTATTGCGCAAACAATTAGCAATGTGATCAGAACAAGAACTGCCCTTTTCCGCGTCTCTCTTTCTTCTGATCTCAATCTGTGAGTCATTATCAGCAACATCGCCCTCCCATAGCCGTCCACTTGATCCAACTCGATTATGTGGTCCTACCATTCTCAGTCTTTAAATTTAAGTACTACACAACCAAAATGATGCATTGATCAATCTACCCCAACTTCTCGTTCTCTAAGTAGCTGAAAAAACACAATAACAAAAAAAAGCTGTGCTGTGATTACCTTTTCCAGGTAAGTTTTAAACACCCAAAAGAGGAAATATCACCTATTATCGCTCCAATAGTACGACCCATAAATTGCCTTAAAATGCTTACATATGATTTAGTCCGATTGGAAGGTGAGTTTTGGGTTGTTCACCAAAATCTAATCTTAAAAAATTAACAGATTTAGACAATTTGGTGGCGAATATAGGTGTTTGTGGAATCAATCAAGAAATTCTTAAATATCGGGAAGATTATATCCTAGAACCTCAGTCTCTTTCTCTCACTCTCAGTCACTCTGAATCTCAGTGTCTCATACAAGGATAATACAAAATCAGAAGGGATACATCGAAACTCGCAGAAAATAAGAATGGGATTAAAATCAGAATTTAGTCGCGGAGAGTAAAATGGGGATTGAGATTACCTGTATGATCAATGAATGAGAGTCCACATTAGGCAAGAACAAATCTTTGAGCTCGACGGATCTAGATCTCCTTATTTCCTTTCTGGGTTCTTTTTTTATTTTTCAAATAATTATAAATCTGTGTATTGGGTGTTTGGGATTTGCGAAAAAGGGATGAGAGAGTAGCAATCTGCAAATTAAGAGAGAGAGAGAGAGAGAGAGAGAGAGAGAGAGAATGAGAAAGTGATTGAGCGCGATTGTTTGGGTGCAGATTCAGTCACAGTGGGGGTGTTTTTACAGACTGTGGAGTGTGAACTGCAAGTGCCGGAACACACTCACTAGTGTCACTGCCAGAGTGGCAACTGGAAAATCTTGTTGTCGGCGGTGGGTGGCTTTACCGTTATTTCCAGATATTTACAAGGGTAGTTTTGTCCTTCCTGTACTAATTTCACACATTTGACTTTTGTTCAATGGAGTTCTAAATTTTCAGTATCTTTGATCAGATTTTCAAGAGATTAAGCATGAAATTTCATTTTTTCAATGACTCAAAAGAAGTGCTTCTATCAACAATAAGAAAATGCATTGGGCAACTGACGAGATCATCCGTGGGTGGCAAGCCCCACCATTCATCGGTAATTGGAATCCAATGTGGGTGGTGCGTGGTGGGTGGTACGGTGGGGGTGAGGGTGAGGGCAAGGGTGGGGTGAGACAATGTGGGTGGTGGCCGGTGGGTAGATTGGGCTGCCAGATACAACTCCATGATCAAGGAGGGGAGAGAGAGAGAGAGAGAGTATGAAATAACAAGGCTTCAAAACTCAGTTGAAACACACAACCTTTAGGCACTCTCTCAAAGTAGTAATGGATTTGAGCCAAACCCAAACTCGTATTTAAGCAGATCCAAACAATGGGTTTGGTACAATTCCAATATTTCAACAAAATAGTAGTACTATCCAAACAAGCCATTACTTATTGGAGCTGAAGATAGCAAGTCTGATACCAAAATTCGCTACCACAGAAAAAGTCTGGACAGCCAGCAACAAGCCTATTGAGACAGTCAGTATAACACGCATGTTAGTGTTCCACAGCTATGTTTGTTTCCTCCCTTTGCGGAGGTCGCCATTTACGATCAAACACACCCCTTTCTACCACTCTCTTTGACCCCTGCTCCTTGTCAATTTGCACCAGCTTCTCATCGATAAGCTCCAGCAGCTCCTGCAACCCTACCCCTGTTACTGCTGAAGCTTTTACATGTGGCGTATGTTCACTTTGGGAATCGGTATCTGAATCATTTTCCTTGATACTTGATGAGTCAGTCGATGCCCGTCCCTGATCATTTGATGCTGTCCATCCCATAGAGGCATAAATTTCCTCTTCGTCAGATTCTTGATCAAGTTCTGCTTCAAGCCAGCCATCAGAGTAGTCATTTTCTTGGTCATCTATCTCATCTTCTCGCAGCTGTTCATCAACAATTTCACCTTCATCCTCGACAAAATTGATATGATCATCATATCCAGAGATCTCTCCTTCGTTCTCTCCTTGAAGATCAATCTGAGTGGAAATTGGATAGAAGATTTACGATAACACTAATAACAATCTTTGAATATTGAAAGGAAGGTTCAGAAAGAGTATGAGATTTAAGTACCTTATTCCAAACCTCGATCATGTCTCGAATCTTCTTCTCTGAAACACCTATTTGTCTGAGGACTTCTAATACAGCTTTCCGTTGCTCCTCAAGATCTGGAGCACTTGAGTCCAATACATGCTGTGCATTTTTAAGCATAACCATCAGACAATATCGTTATTATGAAGGAACATAACTAGTTTGGCTCCGGTTATTTTATTACAAGATGGACTGGTATTGCCGAATAGAGGCCTGACTAAAAATACTTGCCACTAGTAAGTCTGCTTCAACAACTTCTTCCAAGGTAGCATGAAATGCTTCAACTAGCTGCAAAAGTACGTGTATAAGCAACCACGAGGAAAGAGGAAATACGCGTTCACAAATAGATGTAGATCTTGTGTGAGCTTGATCCATCATATGGACCAACTGTTAAGGGCAACTAGTGGACTTAGTGGAGTGATTCCTATAAGGTGACCTGTAGTTGGTCCATCGTACGGACCAAGTTCATACAAGATTTGCGCACATTCACATAGCATGAGGCAGTGAGGCACCAACTTACCTGCACTGGCAAATCTGATATAAATCCCACTGTATCACTCAGTAGGGCCTTCCTTCTGAACATAGGCAGCTCAACAGAATTAGTACAGAATAGAAAAAGATCTTATTAGTTCATCACTGTCTAACTTCCCGAAGCCAACAGAAATCATAATACTGGAACATGCAAGGGAATATATTTACCCTGAAGGAAGAGTCACACCTCTTACTCGTGGGTCAACTGTTGCAAACAATCTGCATATGTCGTGCCAACATCAAACAAGATACCAGGTGGTGATAAAGAATTCCACCAAATACAATACCGACTATTTATAAACATAATACCGTATATGTACCTATCATCACCATATAGATCACTGTCTGAGAGTGCCCCTACTAATGTCGATTTCCCCTGTAGTCAAACTACCCAATCAGAATGCACTTATAATAATCCAGGAGATGCAAAAGAAATTTAAAGCGAAATAAGAAGTTTAGGAACAATCATCACTGACAGCATTAGTGTAGCCAACAACAGCAACAGTGGGAAGCCCTTGATCATCTAAAGCTCCATGCTTTCTCCGAGCAGCACGCTGCACAGCACGTGTTCTACGAACTTCAGCAATTTCTGCTATCAGCCGCTTCCTTCGTTCTGAAATTCTGCCAGTAGAAGTCAAGCATATAAATTTTACTACAAGAACTTAAACTCTCAACTTCATAGAACTGACCAGAGATGGTAGTTTCATTTACTATCCAATCATTGCATCAAAGAAACACAAGCATAAAACAGGAAGGGAGCAACCACCCAGAGCATTACTGCAACCAATTAATAAACATGACTATCACTATCTAATGGTGAGATACATGACTAAATGAGTCCTCTCCTCCTCATCCTCCTCCCCCTACTTGTAGAAATTAAAGCAAAATCTACTAGTTAACTAAAAGATACACTTGAAAGTAGTGCATATTTGTTCAACTAACAAATAACTTAGCGAATAATACCTAACTCTGAACCAACATGATTTATGGCTTCTATGTACAAATATAGGACAAGGAGGATCCAGTACCTACCCTTGGAAAGAGTCACTTTTGTTCAATTAACAAATAACTTTGCGAAAAATACCTAACTCTGATCCCACATGATTCATGGCTTTTATGTACAAAAAGGATCCAGTACATAACCTTAGTAGTTTTCTAAGGTTTAGCAGAATGCCTATTGCAATCTCAGTCAACTAAGAACAAGATACAGGCATACAGCAGTTCTCTTAGACAAAAAAGAAGCAGCCTTGTAAAGAAATCCAGAAAAAAATGTACTATACAGAAGAAGAAAACCTTCGACGTTGAAGCTCAAGCTCTGTTTCTCCTGCTCCACTAATAAAGCCACGGCCACCGCTTCCTCTCCTGTACATTGGATTCATGTAAATCAATAAATACTTCAAAAATATTTTAATGATGATAAATACAAACTAAAGAAGTGATCCATGCATAGCATAGCATGCAAGCAAGTTCAACCAGAAAGAAATTCAAACTAACTCAAACAGTTCAATAATCCCTGCAAACAATGACAATAGTCAACTGAAGCATAGACCACACTAACATATCAGAGAATATTATGTCTACCAAGGGGGTAGCCAATGGAGTGCCACCAAATAAAGCATATGTCAGCAATCCCTGCAAACAACATCAGGGACAAATTACACAGCCAAACGAAACAACAATGTGTCAAAGAGCACCAGATATCAGACACTTCTCATAGATCCACTTCCGCTATGAATGCAAGGGCTAGTAACCAATCACGGGTTTACTAAAGCAACTGCAGGATTCTATACCGAACTTCAATCTTAAAACACCAAGTAAAGATCAACATTTGTAGTATATAGCTCTTTTAAATTTGGAATTTTCAATATTTTCGAAACTAGAACCTTAAATGTTTATTATGTTACTAAATGGATCGAGCAAAGCTTGAATACCCATGCTATCAAAAAAAAAAATAAAAACAAAAAAAATGAGTTATGTTACTAAATGGCTATCACAGCGGTTTCCCATTCAGATTTGCATCTTAGTCTTAGCTGCAAGGATTGCTAGGGATAAATGGCTATCCTGCAGTTGATATCCATGTTTTTTCTTTTCCAATGCTAATGATAGCATTACAAGACTGAACTTGCTTAATTAGTGACCAACAAAAAAAAAAAAAAAAAAAAGACCCCACCTGAATCAAAATTGTCAGATAAGTAAATGATAAGAGAGATTATGTGGTGTCCATACAGCATACAGGATGCATCCTGTAATTTATGCACATTTGATATGCTACAACCGTTCCCTCTGCCCCCCTTTTATTTCTACTGCTGTAAAATTAGTAAATTACAAAGAAACTCACCCTCGAGCACTGACAACTTCAGCTTCCCCTGATGATCCAAAAGTGTAACGTCCATCAGGACCACGTACTCGTACAAGCCGTGACTTCTTATACATCAAAGCAGCTAACTCAGCCTGAAAAGTTATAATGATCAGAAGATCAGACCAATTTTAACTAAACGAAGCAACTTCTTGAGGAGAAAAAGCAGCAAAGTAATACTCGAGGAAGAGTTCATTGGGATTTGTGCCATTAATAGCTTTACCTGAAGTTTTGCTTCCTTTGTATAGGCATGAGCATTAAATATCTCTATTATAAGGCCGACACGATCCAAGACAGGTTTGCCCCAAGCCCTCTGCAACAGGGGACGCTAAATAAGTAATGAGCTCATTCTTTTCAGAGAGCTAAACATAGTAGATCACAAATTGCTCTGGTTTGCATATCCAAATTACTACATAGGACTCAAAGGGGCATATGTGGGTTGTTGGCGCACTTATATTCGGGGTGCAACGATGAGTAATTTAGGTGCAAGTTTATAAATTTACAATTAATATAATTCTAAAAAGAAATCTACAGATGGAGAGTTAATTGACCACTCCAAAAATTCCCTTGGCTCCACCATCGCCTAGCTAAACAACTTACCTCCAGATTCCTCTGCTGAATTGCACTAAGTACCCCATTGACAAACACAGCATCCAATTCACCCTGCTATACAAGGCCATAATGAGAAATCAAGTGAACAATATTAATACAATATATGTAAGCGGTAAAGATAGCACTCATACAGGTCCTTGCCTCTGATTCAACAGCATTTATATGGCACTTTATATTGCTGACTGTTCCCTTCCCAAAGAATGTATCTGTATAAGTAAGCACAAGAAAACATGTTCAGTAAAATACATCACCAAAGCACCTCTAACAATTGACAATCAACCCAAAATATAGAAAGGCACATGAAATATAGTAATCTTATCTTTGTCTGCAAACTAAGTGAATGTGGTGTTTACTTGAATGAAATGATGATTACAATATCATGAGCATTATATAGTTGTACACATGCTCATAGTTACTAAGTCTGTAATTGTTATGTTATATTGAAATCACACTGATTTCCAATTAAACAAGGCCAAAAACTTTTTGAGCTAAATATACCCTCAAATTGTAACAGGGTTATCATAGGCTAAAAAGCTGTGAACTTGAAACTTTTAACACTAAATTGAAGCAAAATGAGATCAACCCACAACTTGACATTACTTCATTACAAGTTTCCCATCTTGATAACTCAAAATAGTCACAGATTAACCCATCATTCCATCATAATGAATAGCCAAAAAACTTCAACAACATGATTACATTACAAACTAGAGTACACCTACCTACGCGACTCTTGCCGGAACCAGCAGGAGGGTTCTGAACAACAACATGAGGGGGCATCTGTTTATCACTGAATTCAGTAGCAAAGTACCCATCTCGCTGTTCTTCGAGCGAATTGGCGAGATTGAGAGCCTCGTTGAGCTTGGCTTGCATTAGGGATGTGGGTCGAAGACGAGGCTGAACAACAAGAAGCCTTGGTGGGCTCTCTGGGTCGCGATTTTGGTCGTCTTCATACGAGTTTTTGAGCAATGGCGGCGTGTGAGAGAAAGCGGCGAAGTGGGATTTGAGAGATGGGTTTTGAGGGAGAGGTTGACGGAGTTGTGATCGGAGGAGAGAGATTGCTCTCTTGGCTTGATTGTTGAGCATTTGTGGGTGATTTTTGATTGATTATTGATTGTGTTTCGTTCGAGTTCATTCGATTGCGAATTTGGTGAGGACAGGGGAGTTTTCGCTTCAGAGGTTTTTGGGATGGTATCAAGGTTCGGACCAACTTCACATTTGAGAGACGGGTCGTTCTGTACGTGTGCCCTTGTTAGTTGGGACTTGGCCTGGGCATGGGTGGGTCATTGCCTATAGGTCAGCCAGTGACTGAACCACGGCATGGTAGATTTCAGATTTCATAAGATCAGGTTGTGCCTCGTTTTTTTTTTTTTTTTTTGAATCAATATGAATTTTGACAACTCTTTAAACTCATGTTAACCGTATAATCACGAGTTTTCCTTTCTACTTGAGTTGTGCCCTACATGAGGCACGACCCACCAATCATCAGTCTGGGTCGTGCCCCTCCTTACTTGAGCTATGCCCAGGCTTTGTCGTGCCAGGCTAGGCCGAGCAGCGAATTTGACTAATGGCCAATTTTAGTAGTGAGTGATGCAGATTAGATTTTGTGTTTGTCCTAATTTCAGTTTTTTCAATGTTAGGTTCAATGAAATCGACAAGAATTGATTGATGTTTTTGGTATATCACAAAAACTTGTGTGATACAGCCTCATATATGAGACATGATACTTAGAAGAGAAAAAAATGATACTTAGTTGAATTAAATGTCAATTATGAATATATATAACTTTTATTTTCAAGAAAAAAAAATACTTTTGAGAAGAAAATTAAAAGAGAAACTTTGATTTCTTTTTATATAGGAGATGGCAATTTTTCTTCACAGCACTATGTAGGTCTATAGATATTTATAAGAATGAATAATACAAATGAAATAAGATGCAAAACTAAACTGCACTCGTATGAAATGAGTTGGATTAAAATGATTGCAGATTGATAAATAATGATGAAATGAACGCACTTATATACGTAGTATGTATTCCAACATTTGTCACAATTTAAAGCGGTAACCTGCCTGATCAAGAAAGGAAATGGTAGAGGTCACATCACATAAGAGAAGCTTGAAGCTGGCTTTTCAGCTTGTTGGATCTTTATCACAGGTGTGAGAGTCTCGACTCTCGACACTCGACAGAAAGGCGAAAACATGCCCCTCTCCCTCCCATATTTAAACCGCCAAAAAGCTTTGATGACTGTCATTTTGTAAAAAAAAAACCCACAAATTTCCTTCTCTTAACAACCTTTTTCACTACCAACGAACACGCCATCTCTCCCAAATCTTGTTTATAATTTCAGGTCATATACCCGTATCATATCTCTGCCTTTTTTTTCCAATTACTTGCATAAACAACTCAGAATTGAAGAAGACAAAAGGTGGTGTAACAAGTTCCAGACACTTCTAGTAAGAAACCCAAAGGGAAAAAAAAAAAAAAAAAAGAAAATTCTTCGAATATCAAATATCTGGAAAAAAAAGTCCCTCCATCTCAATAAAGCTGTCAAAAATCTGTGTTTTTTTTTTTTTCTCTCTCGATCATCTGTGGTTTTTTTTTGAGAGAGAGATAGGGGTTAGAAACAGAGGAAAGAGAGAGAGAGAAATTGAATGGCAGTGGAGTATTCGTGTTGTGGGTCTCAGTTCTTCATTCGAATAGCGATATGCATCTTCCTGGTATTGTTTGCTGGGTTAATGTCAGGGTTAACCCTAGGACTCATGTCTCTCAGCATCGTCGATCTCGAAGTTCTTGCCAAATCTGGCTCTCCTTCTCATCGTAAACATGCTGGTAAGTAATTTCCCATTTTGGTAAAATATGTCAAATTAGAATTCGAGAGTTAACTTTGTTTTCACATTTGCATTTGTGCTTGTTTTTCGTTGCATCACTAACTATTCTTTCCTTCTTGTTTTCGAATGTTGTTGATCACATTAGGTAATAATTAGAGAGAGAATTTAGTACTAGAAATGCACCTAAGGTAATAGCTACCCATCATCTGTGATTGGTGGTAAATTTTCAAAAACTCAACCTATCACACAAAAATTTACAACCAATCATTAAGAAGTTACAACCTATTAGGTAGATTTTACTATACTTGACATGTATAATAGTCGGATAGTTAATTACTCCCTCTGTTCTACAAATAAGGTAACGCTTCACATAGAATTGCGGATTACAAAGCGTCACCTTTTTTAGAGAACGGAGGGAGTAGTAGATTGCATAATAATTCAAGATAAACCTGTTTAAGTTTGGGTTTGAGACGGATATACCCATGGGCGATGGGCCCACAATTTGAATTTTTTTATGATTGCTTAGTAAGGTTGGTATAACATGAACTTGAAATTGTGGTATGAAATTAATTGATTGAGGGACACATCATGAAAGCGAAATATGAAACAATTAAAGGTATGATAATTGTTATCTTATCCCATGATTGATTCACATGAATTGGGTGTGATTGTGAAAAAGACAGTTGGGATGGGAGGGGCATTAGCATCACGCCACTACAGTATAACAACAACATATGAAAACACCTGGGTTTACTGATTTAGATATTTCCTACAAGCCCAATATGGATCACCAAATGTTGGAAATGACTAGCAGTTTTCGTCATATGTTTACTGATGTGTATCAGTATCAACTATGGTTGCATTTCAGAGATGACACTCACTATTACAATATAATTTGAACGTCACTTGATTACTGCAGCAAAGATAATCCCGGTTGTCCAAAGACAGCACTTGTTGCTCTGCACCCTCTTAATATGCAACGCAGCTGCTATGGAGGTAAATATTAAACCATTAAAGTAAAAGAATTTGGTAAGCAAATTGCAAAAGCATATATAGAACTGCTTGACTTAACATTAATTTCAGGCCCTTCCAATATTTCTCGACAGTTTGGTCACAGCTTGGGGTGCTATCCTCCTTTCCGTGACACTGATACTCCTCTTTGGCGAGGTAAGCTCCTGTTTGTAGTGCTTGTTTTACCAGAATACGAAATCAATAAATAGAATTGTGACGCTCCTTTTATGCCACTTGCGCTTTTGCTCTGTTCTGCACTCTAACACAATTGAAAATCTTGCTGCATACAGATTATCCCACAGGCTCTTTGCTCACGATATGGCTTGGCAATTGGGGCTGCTGTGGCCCCTCTTGTGCGAATTCTTGTCTGGATATGTTTTCCTGTTGCATACCCGATAAGCAAGGTGATGACCCTTGATTAGCTTATTTAAGGCTCTGTAGTTGAATTGAATGGTGGTGAATTGAATTTAAATGAGTAGTAATATGAGCGAGAAGAAGTAAGTTGTAGAAACTAAACCGCACTGAATGCAATCAAATAGCATTGAATTCGACTTAATTGAATGAATAGTTAATTTGTGAGAGAGAAAATAAATGATAGTAGTATGAGAATGATGATTTAAATAGAGCCTAATACTTTATTTCTGGTTTTTTCCTTGGACTCTGACTTTCTCAGTTATTGGACTACTTGTTGGGGAAAGGACACAAAGCACTATTCCGTCGTTCTGAACTCAAAGCTTTGGTTGACTTGCATGGAAATGCGGTATGTCTAGCTCGTCCTTAATAAACTGAGTCTTAATTTGCTCATGTTGTCATCTATATTGGGAGCTCTATTTTGTGCAACAAAATTGATTCTTCTAATATCAATGTTTAAATTTGTTAGTGATGGATGTATCATTTTTCATGCAAACAGGCAGGAAAGGGGGGAGAACTTACCCTAGATGAGACCACTATCATCGCAGGTGCTCTCGAACTTTCTGAGAAAACAGCAAGGGATGCTATGAACCCTATAGCAGAAACTTTTGCGATTGACATTAATTCTAAACTCGACAGGTGAAATAAACTAGCATCACCTGATGATCTTTGCGTGCATGATATGAGCATCATGAATATGTTCCTGTTACAGTCAATCAGATTGAGTTTAGGCATCATGAATATAATCTAACATCAGATTTTCAATTGTAATCATAGGGCTTTGATGAAGCTGATATTGGAGAAAGGGCATAGTAGGGTACCAGTTTATTATGAGAATCCAAGAAACATCATTGGCCTGATTCTGGTATTTCCCTTGTTGTTTCTGAAGGAATTTACTCAACAAAATACAGTCTATTAAGATGGCCTCTAAGGCTCTAATTAGCTTAATATTGTGAGGATCTTTGCAAGAAGTTGCATCTGCAATTGATTAGTGACAGAAGTTGCAATGCTTGCAGTTTAATGAAACTCTTGTTAAGACAATTTGCTCTCACTCATATCAGAAGCTAACAAAATTATACCCTTTGTACTAGCTCAACAATTTGACTTACTCAATGTTCACTTGATGATGCAGGTGAAAAATTTGCTGAGTATTAACCCAGCAGATGAGCTGCCAGTAAAAAATGCCACTATCCGCAAAATCCCAAGGTACAGTATGAATCCACTTAGGTTTATGCTATAGAACATATATGTTAATACTTAATATCATGCTTGAACTACAATATTCCTTTGTCGTCCTTGTTCTTCGTCAAAATGCCTGTGACTTGGAACATTTTATGTAAAAAGAAGAATGCTTATGTTCTGCATTCACTGTTTCCCTTGATTTGTATCGTCATTTCCATAACTAGGACATCTAAGTTCTCTTAACGTTTCTTTTGCTCCTTTGATCACAAATATTTAGACATAAATGGGGGATGTCGGAAGACTAAATACTAGTACTATCCCAAGCAAGTTTTCAAAATGTGTTTAGTAGGCAGTTACACGGTATCTTAGCTTCTGAATAGATATAGTGTGCCAGGCTCGAGCCTTTTCTTACCTCAAAGAAAATCGGAAGGATTGACATTTTTTCTAAAATTAGTTCTGGATTACCAGGATTCCGGAGACAATGCCGTTGTATGACATACTGAATGAATTCCAAAAAGGTCACAGTCATATGGCTGTCGTCATCAGAAAACACAGCGACTCAGAGCAGTCAACCAATGAATATCCACTGAAAGAGGTGAGAGTGGATGTGAATGGTGGTGAAAGAACACCCCCTCAAGACAGACGCTTAAGGAGCAAAAGATCACCGAAGAAGTTGAAGAGCTTGCCATCGCCAGAGACCACATATGAACTGCAGAGAGAAACCTCAAAGGGCAAAAAATGGTCAAAGAATGTAGAGTCAGAAATCTTGCATATTGACAACAACCAACTTTCTGAGTTCCTTGAAGATGGAGAAGCTGTTGGCATAATCACAATGGAAGATGTCATAGAAGAACTGCTACAGGTGAGTGGCAACATCGAAGCAATTCCCCATTTACATTTTTTCCAGGATCTAACCTTTTACTTGTATTGGTCGTGTTGTTCATGCAGGAGGAAATATATGATGAGACTGACCACAGACAAGAGAATATATAATACAGGTTCAGGTGGTAACACTGCTGTTCAGAAGTCAAACGTGTATATTTGTACAACAGAGAATTTCAAATAGATGTAATTGTGTGTAATTTCATGTTACTCTGATGGAGTGGCTTTTCAAATTCTTGATAATATCTCTAGCGATATTCTTTACATTCATTGTAATGTACCGTTGTAAATAACGGCAGAAAATGAGGGGAGCATCTTGAAACTTGAATCTACGATTCACCCTTGCTTGTAAACATCTAATTCACGCACACAGCGTGTTTAGAGAGCGCCTCAATGCTTTCGGCATAATACATAGATACAAGATACAACCAATATATTTCCCAGATGAAGTGAGCTATGATGCATACCTAAGATGACCAGAACTTCAAAGAGGCAGCATTAGTATACTACTTGACTTCACAGAAACTTCAATTCAGTAGTATGAGAACTAGAATGATATCTGAAATACTTCAAAACACTTGGCTTCGACAAAAGTTATTTGGATTACCATAGAAGCAAAATGGAAACAAGAAAAGGATAATCGTTACATTTTACATAGGATCTCCAGAACCAGTGCAACTAACAATCCACATTAAACCTTGGGAGATCTTTTATAAGCTCAAATACTGTATTTGGGTAGGGGGATTATGGTACTTGAAGACAAGCTAGGAACAACGTATTGCTGGAACAGGAAGGTAGGTTTGGTGAACTCACAAGTCAACTAAGAACATCCTGATTGTTGAAGAACACCTGAGCAGTTCCTCCCATTGTACAAACCAAGCATTGTCATGCAAGGGAGCAGAGCAGAGCTACATAGAACTCTGTTAACAGGTTCCGTGCCAGCACATCATGTCACAGTTCCTCTTGGTACTATCCCTACAGACATGCAGAAAATTAAGCATCCACAAATTTGATATGAGCATGTTTGAAAACATCATATTGAGTCGATTATTCTTGAGGAGAAATTGCTGACGCAAAGCTGCTCGGAATACTACATAAATGAAACAGGGACCTACTATAAGTTTCATAAGACAAAGGGTCACAGCTAAATGACATATTGGTATTCTCACTGTGCCATTAAATTGCATATACTGAATAAAATGTTTCTGGAATGTAATAATTCATACCTGAGACAACCATCATCTTCTGTGTCTGAGTGAAATTCGCACTCAAAAACTTTCAATCCCGAGTTTCAGCAATTTAAGTTGAAGCATCAGATTATTTCAAATAACGTCGGCTTTATTACGGCCTGTTCCCCATTGGCGTTGACGAGCTCGCCTCTTTCTTTCATCAGTTCCATCACTTTTTGCCTTAGTTTTCTCCGTCAAATCCCTCTCGCCTCTCCGTTTGTACATCTTGAAAGTAATCTGTCTATCAGCTGCCATCTTCCTTGCTTTTTCTGTAATCTCTGCAGCAAATTGTCTGTTATAAAGTTTCCGCAGGCCCTTCATTAGCTTTGCAAAAGTACATGGCTGTGGCAACACATCTTTATCCATCATATCCAAACAATAAGAACAAGCTTCTTTCACATGGTCATTTGAGAAGAGTGCATGGATCCAGATTGTCCATGCATCAACATTCAGCTCACATCCCTTTTTCATGATACAATCCCACACATCTTTAGCTAATTCAAGCTTTTCATCGCGTAAAAGAGAGTTCAGCAAGTCCTTGAAAATACCATATTGAGGGGCAGACAGAAGACCTCTAGTAACCATTTCCTTGAAATAGTCACAAGCTTCAACCAGATAACCCTGCTCAATGAGGCCATGAACCATTATAGTGAAGCTATCCACCCCAACAATAACCCTACTTCGCTCCATCTCATTCCAAAATCGGATACCTTCTTTTACCTCCCCTAGCTTGCATGCCAAACGGATCAAGGTGTTGTATATCTTAGTATCAGGATAGATACTGATCTTTCGCATTTCTGCCACAAGAACCAGACACTCTTCAAATTGTTCTTTCTTCTCATGAGCTAAAAGTATAGGTAAATAAGTAGTTTGATCAGGGGTTTGACCTCGCTGAAGCATAGTATTCAGAAGCTCATAAGCTTTATCAATCTTGCAGCACCTGCATAGTCCACTAACTAGAGCATTATAAGTTATAACATCAGCATCACAACCACTTTTCTCCATGTCCGCAAAGAGACGCATCGCTTCCTCGGTTTTCTCCATGGTGCAAAGTGCCTGGATCAATACTGTATAAGAAGCTGCATTCGGCTCACAACCCTTCCTTCTCATCTCTTGCAAAAGATCATATGCATCGGCCATCTTCCCTGCCACTGCATACCCATTAAGAAGATTATTATAGACCACGATGTCTGGTTCAAACCCTGCCTGCCTCATCTGGACCAAGACAAACTTAGCTTCCATAAGTTTCCCTTCCCTGCACCATCCAAACAGCAAGGAAGTGAAATGCTTGATCGTTGGTGGAAACCTCATTCTCATGTCCTCAAACAATGAGGCTGCTTCCTTAACATTACCTTTCTTGCATAATGCATCCAACAAGCAACCAAAGACATACTCATCAGGTTCACACCCATATTTAGGCATTTCATCCAACACTTCAATTGCCTTCTTAACCATCCTTGCCCCTGCAAATCTCCTCATCAATACCACAAACACCTCTGGGGTTATCAATTGCGGATTATCTCTCCGCATCTCATCTATTACCGCCCAAACAGCCCCAAATTGCCTCATTTTCCCCAAAGTCTTAATCATTGCCTTATACACATCAAAGCTATGCCTGTAATCGGGTTGCCTTGATGCCCATATGAAGAAACTATAAGCTAAATTCCCAGCATCCCCACAACGATTCAACACCCTTTCCGTCAAACCAGACCGCATAGCCACCCCAGATTCTTGCAAAGCATGCTCCAATTTTGGAACCCTAGAGTGGAACTTCCTTAAAATTCGATAGATTTTCTCAACATCGGCCTCAAATTCATCGAATTTACGACCTGGGGCAGTGCTATTTTGAGGGTTATTCTCCAAATGCACAAATCCCATCCCTCTATTTGGCACAACATGATTAGGGTTGAAATCAGGGGATAAATGAAAAGGAACTGAGCACTCATTTGGAGGATTATAGTTGTGTGAGCTTGGCAAGTCTGAGAAATTGGCAAAGAGGGTTATTCGAGCAAATGATTCTGGGTTTACCAAAGAGGGATAGCGATTCTTGTACAGAGAAAACAATTTCAAAGACAATCTACGCATTTTTTTCTAGCTTTGGCGTATCTTGATGCTAACTCAAAATTTCCAATCAAAAATCAAAATGCTAAATTGAGTCAACTACAATGGATTTCATTGTGCATCTGCTATACTTGATATAACCTAACAAAGTCCAAAGATGAGTTCTTTTACCTGTTTAGAGGTCAGCGCAAAGGGGTCGTCAACCGCCGCACACTGCCTCAGTGAGTCACTAGTCAACCCGAAAACTTAAATGGTCGACCTGATTAACCCGATTAATTAAATGGGTTAGGTTAAGGTTGAGAATTCCAACCCGAAAATAACCTGTATAACCCGAAATATATAGCAGGTCGGTTTCAAGTCAGGTTCACCCATTTAACTCAACTTAAAATAACCCATAAAAGTAGGAAGAAAAGGAAGATTACACTTCACTCTTAGTTTTTTCTTCTCGCGACTCGTCTTTCGCTCATTCACTAGCCTCGATCCTCCACCTTAACAACAGGTCTATTTATTTGAAAAAAAAAATGGGTTAAAACAGGTCAAATAAGGTCGACCCGATTTGTTATAAATCTTAGGGTTGACATTCTCAACCCGGAAATATAAACAGGTCGGGTTAGGGTTGGGGGGTCGCCAACCCGAAAAAAGCTGACCCGATCACGAAACTGACCCAACCCAACCTGATTGCAAGGCCTAATTTTCAGACACTTTTGCCTATGGATGGCAATGGCATGAGTATACGTAGATACCACCCTGCACCCACCATATGTACAGTAGGAATGGGGTCCCTAGGTACATGATTTTTGAAATGTGTTACACACTGGTCTGTAAGTAGTGAGGCGGCTGTAGATTTGGTTTTATACACGCTCATATTGCCCCATCTTACCAGTTGAAAAAAGAAAAAAAGTTGGAGATGTTAAAATCTCACAATTAAAATGTGAATTTGTTCATTCTTTTCTTTAATTTGTTATTGTAATAGTCATATAGAGATAGTATTTCCTTTATTTAAGGCCTTGTTGGGGGTGGTTGACAGTTGCCACTTTTAGGTTTTGAGCAATTTTCAACCCTTCGTAGAAACTTAATTCAAAGGTGAAATATTTTGTGCTTACAGTTCCCTACTTAATTTTTAAAACTGACAACAAATAACTTGAAAAAAAAAAAGTGATTTTCAAAAACTAGTTTTAAGTTTTCATAAAAACTGACAACGGACAACCATGTCAAACAGCGCCTAAGCAAGTAATATAGGTGGTAACTAGATTTAAGATGGGTTGGTGGATACCCACTGTCGATTGATGGATATTTACTTGGGCCATGGATGGATTTGAATATGTCTACCCCCGGTATGGATGCTATAGAAGATTCTTCGTGAATGCGGGTGCGGGTGAAGCACTATTCGCACCTACCCCGCTCAATTGTCATCCCATACCATCAATGTCGTCGGAACCAACTTATCTTTAGTTTTGAATTAAAAAAATTATATTTGTCAACTTGGTTAGAACCAAATTGTCTTTGGATTCACTCAACATAATACTCCTATGTAATTTACTTAAAACAATTATACTCCCTCCATCCATGTCAAATGTTGTCAAACCATTCAAATATTTGTCCATCTCAAATGTTGTCAAACCAATTTTATGCCACATACTTCCTAATAATACCCCTCCACTATAAACCAAATAATATAAAATTCAACAACAAACCCACTTTTCAATTTAAAATTAATTTATTCTCCCTCACCCTCTCTCTATTCTCTATCTATCATTCTATCTCTCTCTATCCACTATCTATATTTAAATGTTTAACTCCAAGTGGCATATTTGGAGAAAAATCCCCCATTTGTTTCCTTCTTAATTTCCGCGCAAATTTGGTTTGACAACATCTAAGATGGACGGAGGAAGTAATTATGAATAAGTAAACTAAGATCATATTATGAACAATCCAATTTTGTAAATTAATATTTTCAATTTGCATTATTTAATGAGCATTTGTAACATTTTCCATAAATTTTCATGTTTAATTTCGATGGTGAGGCTTATAATTTTTTTTTAAAGGCAAGAAAGCCAAGATTGATCCATAACAAGACAATCCTAAGTGTCCGTCACCAACAACTGGAAAGACTTATAGTTTTTTTTTTCACGTCATTCTCGAGTTTCCATGTTCAATCTTCAGTCACTCTTGACATTTTGTTTGTAATTCATATTTCTATGTAATTCCCAATATTTTTTCTTTTAAATACAAATAAAAAATTTACAATTTTATCTGGTTATTGACTAGACCCAACCCATAAACCCTTACTTATTATTCATGTGTCTCATCTAATAACTCGATTAGCCACGTCTCAAACAAGAATTTGTCCAACTTATTTTGGTGATAATTCATGTATACGAACTAACATTAGGTTACGAGTGTTGAGCAGTGTTTATTTCGATAGGGTAGGTATTTACACGGAGAATGATATAATGACCCTGAGGGTCACCAACCCTCTTCCCGTATCTCTCTCTTTTGGTCCACCTTTCCATAAAAGTAGGAGGTAAATTTTAGAGAGAGATAGAAACAGGGTCACCCAAACTTTTTCCTATTTACACTAATACGCACGCTTATGTGTTTAAAACGTGCTTTTTTTTGTGTGGGGGGGGNGTGACTGTTGACCAATGGAAAAGTGCCAAGAGTATTGTGACAAAGTTGGTGGCAAGTTTCTCTCATCAAATAGTAGTGCACAGCACACTACTTGAACATTGGACGAGTATACTGTATGTATATGACCGTGCTAGCTGCATCATCCTATCCTCAAGCTAAACAGATTACTGTCTTCTCTGTGTGATAGAAAATGGAGTTAGGGAAGGTTCTTCACATGAAAGGAGGAATCGGAGACACCAGTTTTGCACAAACTGCTTATATTACCGTATGTTTCTCTTAACTTTGTTGTTGTTTAATTATTACAGTATATTTTAAGCTTATATATAGATTTAAGTTCAAGTTAACTACTGTATTAATTGGTTATCCAATCAACGGTTTAAACTTTTGGTTGAATTGATTTGCTCTCATAGTATCAACCCAAAAACTTATATGAGACAGTCTCATACATACATGAGGCATGGTAATTGGAGAAAAGAAAATGTGCCATTCCTCTTCCAAATATCAGGCCTCATGTATGAGGTCGCCTCATAACAGAATAATAGTGGTATCAAAGGTACTGATCAAGAAGTATTGAATTCGAATCTTGTTAGTCCCCCGCTCTGATTAAGTACTCTAATTAGTAATTTCTTATGCAGAAAGCAGTAATTCAAATGACAAAGCCCATAAGAGAGGAAGCAATAGCTGACCTACAGGGGGTTCTTTATCAAGAAGATGAAATCCCAGCAAAAACCACCCTATATCTAGCAGATCTCGGTTGTGCTGTCGGACCCACCACCTTTACGATGGTTTCCGACCTTATCATAGGTAGTGAAAGAATCCGCCAGAAACTCAATCTACCGGAGTTAGATTATCAGGTGTATTTGAATGATCTCTGGGGTAATGACTTCAACACCTTGTTTATGTCATTGCCTAAGTTTCATCAAGAGCTCAAGAAAAACGTAGGTCGTGGATTTGGCCAATGCTTTGTTACTGCCGTGCCCGGCTCCTTCTATGGCAGGCTCTTCCCATGTCAAAGCTTGCACTTTGTTCATTCCTCCTACAGCCTGCATTGGCTTTCCCAGGTAACTTTTACACTTCATTTCTCCTATAATAATCAATAGCTTGTTTCAATTTCCGAGTGCAACAAATTTGGCTACAAAATGGGTATTGTGCCTATGTATTGCCAGCTGCAGGTTGAAATAGTACCCCAGAGAAAGGTTGAACGCAAATGTAATACTAAGTGACATTCATTTCAACATCAACAGGTACCGGAAGGGCTAGTGGACAATAAGCAGAACATCTATATGTCGAGAACAAGCCCATCAAATGTAATGAAGGCTTACAAAGAGCAATTTCAAAATGACACGGCATTGTTTCTGAGAAGTCGTTCCGAGGAAATGGTGAAGGGAGGGCGAATGGTGTTGACATATTGGGGTAGATCAGCAGAAGATCCTACATCAACAGAGAGTTGCTTCATCTGGGACTTCCTATCTATTGCCCTCAACGAACTCATCCTTGAGGTGAAATTATACTAAGTATATCTCATTCTCAACCGATTGCATCATGTTTAGTGTTCCTAAAGGAATCAAATTAGTGCCTCTTCACATCAAAAACAGTCAGCATAAACAAAATCCAATTAAGTACAACTCTCTGGGGGTAAATTTGCTTGATATATTATAAGAATGGAAAATAACCATGGACTTACATGTTAACTTTTTGACAACTAAAGTGATCTTTGATTCTTTGGTATGTGTAATATATGGTGACATTTATCTGGTTAAAAGATTCAATCCTTGTCAACCTTTATGCAAAAAAAGAAGCAAGAAATACTTAGTATATCAAAAGCATGACTATCATTAAATGTACTAGCCTATAGGGGAGTTAGGCTTTGTTCTCTTAACTTATTTTTATTGATTTTTGTTGATTTCAGCAAAAATCAATAAAAATCAGTAAAAATCAACAAAAATCAATAAAATCAACAAAAATCAGCAAATATCAACAAAAATCAACAAAAATCAGCAAAAGTCAACAAAGTCGCTCTCTGGCGAATCAAACGAATCAACAAAAATCAGTAAAAGCAACAAAAATTAACAAAAATCAGTAAAATTAACAAAAATCAACAAAAATAAATAATCAACAATAAATATCAACAAAAATAACATGAAAAGAACAAAGCCAGTCACTAATAAACTCAACACATCATATATGATACGAGTCATTTTTAAATCAGCTAGTACAATACTTTTTTCTTAACAGAATATCCGAACTTGAATATATTTACAGGGGATGATAGCAAAAGAGAAAGTGGAAACATTCAATATTCCAGTTTACCTAGCATCATTAGCAGAAATAATAGAAGAGGTTCAAAAGGAAGGATCCTTCTACATCAATGCAACTGACGTCTCTCAATTCAACTGCAACGACCAAGAAAATGGAGACCAAATTGGCAAGGAGCCATGTAAGGATAACAAGAAAGGTGACCTATCAAAGCTTTTGAGGTCTGTAATTGAGTCTCTTCTTGCAAGTCATTTCGGAGAAGCAGTTATTGACGAAATTTTTCAAAGGTTTAGTAGGATTACTGATGATGCTATGAGCAAACAGAGCCTTTTAATAACCAGCGTCACAATTTCTGCCATTAAAACATGATACATCGTTTCTCCATGTGTGTGTTTCCAACATTTCCTTATTTTTGTGTTGTCGCAGCTCGTTTGTGTCTATGCAACATAGGTGAACCCCTATCTCCCTAATGCTAATTGTTAGCTGTTTGTTAGCAGTTAGCTGTTAGATAGGCGATAGTGGATAGTTGTAAGCTGTTGGGAATAAAATTAGTATTTAGGTATCATTGTAATTCCGTATTTTAGTTCAATTAAATTCAGTTCAGATTTACTACTTAATCAAACTCTCGTATATTATTATTCATTTAATTCAATTTTAGTTTCAGTTCAGTTAAGCATATTTCACTAAAATACAAACGCATTCTTGAAAAGAATTACTACTTCAGTTAAAATGAACATATATTACTGTTCATTTAATTTTGTTATCAAAATGTAGGGATTTGCAATAATAATAGTCTTCATTTCTCAACCACAATCACAAGTCTCACATACAGGAGCAATTGCTGCTATTATCTGGCTAAGCTACGATTACAAAATCTCAGATGTAAGCGTTAATGAATTTGATTTGCTACAACCAGAGCGCCAAACTTGTAGTTGAAGAAGCTACAAAGCAACTCATAAATCTCAATCGCCAGTTAGCAAAACTTACCCGCTCACATTCCCACTACGATTGTCTCTCTCTCTTCCACCGGATTCATTCCTCCGGCAAACTAAGACCAGATCACTATTCTCTCTCCACCGCTCTCGCCGCCGCTGCCAACTTACCCAGCTTGAGATTCGGCAACCAGCTTCATGCCAATGGCATTCAAACTGGGCTCAAAGCCTTCTCCCATGTCTCAAACACTCTTCTTTCTCTCTATGCCAAATCAAAGGATTTGGGTTCTGTCAAAAGGGTATTCTATGAAATGGGTAGCCCAGATATTTACTCTTGGACCACTCTTTTATCGGCGTGTACGAAATTGGGCGAGGTTTATTATGCCTGCCAACTGCTCGATGAAATGCCTCTGAGAAATGTTGTACCGTGGAATGCTGTCATTACTGGGTGTTTTGAGAATGGGCATCAGGACATTGCTTTTGATTTGTTTAGGAGAATGCATGTACTGGGTGTGAGGCATGATAAGTATACTTTTGCTGGTGTCCTTAGTTCGTGTTCATTCGGATTATATGGTTTGGGGAGGCAAGTGCATTCGTTGGTTATTAGGAGCGGATTTCTGGATAGGAGCTCCGTGACGAATTCTTTGCTTTCGATGTATTTTAGTTGTGGGAGCGCGACAGATGCCTGTAGAGTTTTTGAAGAAGCAGATGTAACAGTACTTGATGAGATCACTTATAATGCAATGATAAACGGATTAATAAATCTGGAAATGGGTGAAGAATCCTTGATGATGTTCAAAGAGATGCTTGAGGCGTGTTTAGTACCTACTGACTTGACTTTTGTGAGCCTGATGAGCTCTGGTTCGGCTGCAACCGTGTGCTTTCAGTTACATGCCCAAGCTATAAAGTTTGGTTTTGAGGCTTGTACAGCTGTGAGCAATGCTGCCATGGCTATGTATGCTGATCACGGGCAGTTATACGCAGTGAGAGAACTTTTTGACAAATTGGAAGAGAAGGACGTAGTGACATGGAACACTGCGATAGCTGCTTATGCTCAAAATGATTGTGTTAGATTAGCAGTCTCGTCTTATAAGAATATGCAGAGGACTGGGATTGTGCCAGACGAGTATACAATTGGAACGATTTTAGCTAGCTTGGAAAGCTTAGAAGTTGTTCAAATGTTTTATGCGCCTGTTCTGAAAAATGGGCTCAGTTTGATAAATGAAGCTGCGAATGCTTTGATCTCTGCATTCTCCAAGCAAGGTGACATTAATAAGGCTTATCACATATTCTGTGGCATGCACTCTAAAAATCTGATAACCTGGAACACAATTATTTCTGGATTCTTGTTAAATCAACGCCCTTTGCAGGCTCTAGAACTATTTACTTGGATGCAGAAGTTGCAAATCAGGCCTGATGTTTATACTTTAACCATTACTTTGAGCATTTGTGCCAGCGTTTCTTCCCTGAGACATGGAAAGGAGGTACATAGCTACATTCTTACACATTGGCTTTTAAGGGAAACGTCCTTAGGCAATGGCCTGATCACAATGTATGCAAAATGTGGGGTTCTAGATTGTTCTGCGAGAGTATTTGAATGCATGAGTAAAAGAGATGTTGTGAGTTGGAATGCCATTATTTCTGCATTTGCACAATATGGAGAAGGAAACAAAGCTGTCCAATACTTCACAGCAATGCAGCATGAGATTGGGATAAAGCCAGATCAGGCCACATTTACTGCTGTCCTCTCTGCTTGCAGCCATGCTGGTTTAGTGAGTGATGGCATTTGCATATTCAACTCCATGGTCAATGATTATAATTTAGAGCCAGGAGTAGATCATTTTTCTTGCCTTGTTGACCTACTAGGGCGAGCTGGGTACCTTGACGAAACAGAGGGACTTATTGAGAATATGGATTTAAAAGTTGATCCCAAGGTCTGGTGGACCTTGTTTAGTTCATGTGCAGCTTATGGAAATGTACGGCTGGGAAGGATTCTTGCTGGGTTGCTTCTCCAAACTGAGAAAAACGACCCAGCAGTTTATGTTTTGTTGTCAAATATTCATGCAAATGCTGGACAATGGGAAGATGCAGCTTATGTTAGAGACCTGATGAAGGGAGTTGGAGTTGTAAAGCAACCTGGGTACAGTTGGTTCAAGCCTTAAGATCTGAATTTGGTGATAATGTACAATGGTAAAGAATATAGGTGATGCGCTTTTTTCACAATCCTACTCTTTGAAACAGGTCATTCTTCACTCTGAGCTACAATCAACAAAACAAAATGGGTTTTCATGCTTGAAATTGGTATTGCCTTAGTAATGTGTGGGTTCCAGTTAAACTGTAATATGTCAGAACTGAAAGTGCATGTACAAGAACTAAATTTTGGCTGGACAAAGAACACCTAATTGTGGTTAAACACCGCTGGTTTGAGATTTCAGGCTGGTTGGTCTAATTGATATTTCGATTTTCTGACTGATGTGAATGGAATTGTAGCTTCTTATGCCAGAGCATGGAGGACTGACAAGTGAGTAAAAATTTCACAGAAAGTACCTTCGAACTTGGACGTGCAATTTTCCTGTGCAGCTCGCTAAGTGACTTCTGCATTTCTGCTTAATGTGTCAGCGTGGAATTTCCCTGAATCCGCTGGATTATAAACCAGAGTCCCTAATTATAATGAGATTGCATAAAACATGATAGGAAACTTAAGTACTCATTATTTTGAAGGGTAACTTAAGTTTCCAATATAGTGCCAGTATTTGTAACATAAAGTGCAAATCATGACATTTCTTGAACATAATACTTCTGAGTAGGATTAAGCTTTGTCATGCACATTTGAATTTTAACTGTATAACTACGATGTTTTCCCAACATCAATCATATCGGTTATCACAATTTCAAAATTTCCTATATAATATGCCAAATTCGAACATACAGAACTATTAGTTGCAAAACAGACACTGAACTGAATGGACAATGCAGTTGACATGTTCTGAGATCTCACAACCATAAATCTGAATGTTATATGTGGTGAAAATAAGAAGAAGAAAAAAAAATTGTTCCCTCTTGGTAGAAGTAGTAGGCAGAGCACAAGCTTCCTTCATTTACAGCTATGGTACATAGGTAGCAACCAACTTGGCAGTTTGGAGGTATGAGTTATCTTCATCACATTATATTCCGAACATCAATTTACACGAAGAGCCCTATAATACGCTGGAACAGTTGCGGGGAAAAACATTTGCCTGACTCCTTCTGCCTTTATTATTGGGAGGATTATGCCTACTGCGCCCTGCACAACAGCGAGTTTGAGGATCTTGTCAATGGATTATGTTTTCTAAGACATCAGGCATACCATGATATAAACTAAAGAATGAAAAAAAAAAAAAAAAAAGGAGCCAGAACAATGAAGGTTCTAAAAACTGTCTAAAATGAGTCATCAATTTCAGTTCATGCTCTAGGATAAACCTGAATAATGTAATGAGGACCAAGTTACAAATCATGAATGCAAAGCAGTCTGTTCCCTTTGATCCCTAGTAAGAGTCCTTTTGCTAGGATGCACACAAATTGTCAAATAATAAAAACTACAATAAAGTTTCTTAGTCACAAAAATACCCTTAATTTAATTTACGGGAAATGAAATTACCTATTTTTGTGCTAAAATTGACAATGGTTACATCTGGAAATGTTAGAAATTTGCCATCTTTTTGCATTGGAACTATAAGAATGACACTTACTTGAGAATTTTCCCATTCTGTTAAAAGGACTCTTATCAAAGAAGAAAGATATCTCTCGGAACTGATAGCTAAAAATCCATGTAGCCACTCCACCTAATAGGCTAAGGCTTGGATAATGATGAATCGAGAGCAATCCTATCAAGTCCATTCAATACTTGTAGTTGTACCTATCAAAGTCTTCAAAATGCAATTTTTGTTGAAATAAATCTATTGTCTCTCTCCTTTTACATGGCCAATTCCCTCAAAATCTCTTCAGATCCTTCCTCGTGAGACTTAAATTCCAAGCTATACGGGATCTAGATTGAAGATTCTTCTATTGGGGGGGGGGGGGGGGGGGGNCCCCCCCCCCCCTCCCTCTTAATTCCAGTTCTGTCCAGCCAAAAATATAATACTTCTGCGGTGGATTAAAACAGGATATGAGATGCTTACCAATAACAATCGTATGCCAAGCCAGAGACGCTTAACTGAAGGAAAAGGAAGCAACAGACGACCAACACCAAAGACAGCTACAGCAAAGAAGTGGGCAACTAAGCTCAGCGGCCGAGGGTTGAGACCAGAGAGTAAAGCAACTGGTCCTTCTGAGAATATGCCTCCCAGGCTTAGATAGTCAAAACATGCCTCACGCATTTCCTTCTGCGCTTCATCAGGTGAAGCACAGAACACCTTGTAGAGGGCACCCGCCAAAGTATTTATTGTGGATGCCACAGGCTGCAAAAATGAGAAGAGCAAAGGTTCATACTCAATCACTGTGCACAGTAGTAGTCTTGAGATACCATATCCTATAAATAGTTGGTTGGACAGAAGAGTAACATAAAATTTCATCCAATAAAATAATTAGTTAATTGCAACATATACAGATTGGATTACCTTTCGCAAGGTGTAAAAAGACTCGAGATATCTGCACAAAGAGGCTGCATCATTCAAGTCTTTTAAAGGCCTTAGAAGATCACGCAGCACGACAACATCTGACAATGCCACCGTCATTCCTCCCCCAGTTAAAGGATGGCGCATGTTGAAAGCATCCCCCATTAGTAAAGCTCCAGGAGTAGGCTGAGGAGTAGCTGGCATGCTCCTATTAGGCATAGATCTTATATTCCCCTTATCAACTGCTGCTACAAAAGCATCATAAAGCTGGGGTGGAACCTGAAAGAGAACTCGACCAAGTTAAAATCAGAAAAACGAAAAGGATTTAAATTTTAAAATTAGACAATCACATCTATAGTTAACAGGTATGAAAGGTGCCAAGAAAACTTAAATGTACAAAGATTAATAGAGATCCATCATATTTCATACCTGAGGAGCAACCACAGTCTTTAAATACTTGGCCATTTCACCATTAGCAATAGAAGGCAACTTGTTGCCTGCTGGCACATCAACCAAACAACGCACTTCTGTACTACTGATTGGATAAAACAGAATGGGTGATGGATCTGCTAGAATAACATGTCCATGATTTGCAAATGGCAATTGACAGTTCTCCAGCACCAGACCAACAAAATGTGAGGGCACATCTACCTATGAAAGTAAAAAAGAGAAAAATGGTTAGGAGGAAGAAAGAAGAAAATTTAGCTTGGCATCAAAGCTGAGAGGGAAACATCACCTTTGGTGAGCAAAGTGAACGTCTCAAATTTGAGAAGCAACCATCACAGACGAAGGTGAGAGGGGCATAGGTCTTCAGTTCTTCACCATCCTTAGTCTTATACTGAACCCCCTTAATTATTCCATTTTCCTCAAGCAAAGATGTAACAGTTCCCTGCTCCAATCGCACACTGGAAGAAAATAAAAAAGGATATGGCCATATGGGATCAATCAATAAGCAAAGGAAAACATGATGAGTTGAGATCTAGATACAGCAAAAAAATAACCATAGTGCAGACCTCCATGATCAAGAATGACAAAATAAACCATAAAAGCATAAATGAGGAAAACGAAAGTACTTGGGAAGGGAAGCAGCTTTCTCTCTCATCCTCTGTACAAAACGGCCATTGTGAAAGCTCCTCCCGGCCACGTCTAAGTTGAATTGTTCCAGGGGATATGACAGTTTTACATTCTTCCCATCTTTAAAAAGACCATAGCCAAGGACTCTCTGAGCATCAATATCCCCCACACAATCTGTAATTCAATGTGCAGAGAATGAGGATTAATTGGAGTAACCAGGGGAAATAGAGCTCAAGAAAAAAAGTAACGGAGAATTCAGTTATAAAAAAACAAGAATAGAAGGTCAGGCATACCCTCAAGGCCCAATTCAATCAATTTCAGGTATCCTCCTGGCTGTAGAAGTTCACCAACGATCCTGTCGGGTTCACTTAAGTCTCTTTCAATCACATGAACACGTCGACCATCCTGCAATACTGCAAAAGTCCAGATCAAGAAAGAGAATGGAAGGAGAAAGTGTTGCCAAGAAAAAACCCAGCAGCTAATAATTTCTAACATAATAATTACAGCTCATGTTCAAGTACACAAGGGAAGGAAAGATTCATTGTGCTACCCTTGTCCCTCGAGGCTTCTAAGACTCAAGGACTTCCTTAGTTTTCAATCTATGGCAGTTCAAGAGAGATCACTAATTCATAGCTTACTAATATATCCATGGTTAATCCCATAACTTACAACAAGATATCCAAAATATTTTTCTGTCTATTTAAGAAAATGAACACTTAGGGGACAGCTAAACACCTTCTCATCTCTAAGAAAGAATTAAAAATCCATTCAAATGTGTCAAGTAATTCAAAATTTTCCATTACGTGTGCATTTTAGATTTTAAACATAGAGAGTTGATGATGTTTATAATCCACTATTGACCTACCTATCACGAGGTAGAACTTACTAAGGTCATAACTGCACCTTTTGATTTTTTGTTTCATCTTGTCCTTACTTCTATCAGAATGCATAGTGTTAATGGGTCCTCAAGTAGGGATTAACCAAAGTGTCCTTACTATATCACATTTGACGGGGAAAAAATAATTAAGATAGAAAGCAAGGTCTACCCATCATGAATTACACTTTTACAACCTATTAAGATGGCTGTATGAAAATACACTTTTACATAATCCACAGGTTCGGGGAGAGTTTTGAAAAGACACTCCGTGGGTAGTATTTCCCACATTTGAAGGCGTGTTGGATTAGCCAAATTTAGAATGAAATCTCCATTCAATTGTATTTATATGTGACCTCACTAAGATTAAGACACAGTAATACAACAAATATCAAAATTTCATTTCAATCAATTAAAATACTCCACTAAAAACCAACTCAATCAAATACTGACGCATTGCTTATGAGAAGATTGAATTGAGACAAATACTTCCGAGTTCCGAATTAAAGTAAAAGGAAACAACAAACCAAACAAGCAAAAGAAAATCAAAAGCGTGTAATTAATTTTAATTATAAGTCGTCACCTTGGCAAGGGTGTGAGCAAGAGCAGCACCAGCAACGCCAGCACCGACAATAATGACGTCAGTCCCGTGCCGACCATCGGGCCTCGAATCTCCATCATCGGAGCTCCGAACAAGCTCCGACTCAGCACCGGAGAAACCTCGGCGCTCCTTCCTTCTCTTAGCGAACCTCCTTCGTCGAAATACAGAAAAGAGAAGAACAAACCCTAGAAGAGAGGCGAAGAAGATTGCGACAATGTAGTGATCAATTCCCGCCATTGCCGCCATTAATGGCGCCGAAGAGGAATCCTTGCTCGATCGGAGCTTGAGAAGCGGAAGAATTTTCTCTCTCCTGATTCTCCCTCCTCGTCGTCGCCTCTCTCTCTTGAAATTGAATGTGAAGGAGAAAGCAGTGGTGTTGAATGAATATGGTGGTGAGAAGAAGAAGATATTGTTATTGTTATTGTTGTTGTGAAATGAATGTGGTGGTGACGTCGGCAAATTGGTTATGTGGAGGAGATGAATACTAGTACTACATTGTAGCGGCAAACCCATTTATGGTTTATGGTTTATGGTTTATGGTGGAAGAAAGCGATACGCGTTTCTTAACTGTCTCTCTTTCTTTTTCTTCTTTTTCATTTGTCGCGGTTTGGATGGTTCTAGATAGTCCACAAGGTAAGGAGGAGTTAGATACTGTAGTCGTCGACATCATTATTGTTAAATTTCGTTCTCAATCATGTGACAATATTTATTGAAAGGAAAATTACCTGGTATTACGAATCCTTCGAGTTTGGAATTCAAGAAAACAATACCTAAGTTTTCAAACTCATACAAGAAAAAGTTTGGAATTTTTACATGGTGACAACTAAATGGTGGTCGTGAAAATATTATAGTTTGGTCGGAACCAAACTGTTTTTGGTTGCAACCAAAGTAAAAAAAAAAAAAATCATAATTATCACTTTGGTCGGACCCAAAATGTTTTGGCTTCAATCAAATAAAAATTTACCTAACAGAGTAGAGTAGTGAGGCGTTAGGTGTTATTGGCAGTAATTACACTAATAATGGCAGAAATAAACCATTTTAACACTCAAACTTGAAAAATTGAGCTAACCACGTGTAATGAGGTTGGACGAATAGTTAATGTCTTCCTCTATTAAACAATTCATGTGTTAGTGTGAGGAATTTTGGGATTATTTTTGTAAATTTTCAAAACTGAGATTATTTTAGTTCTTAGCACAAGTAGAAATTATTCATTAAAAAAAAAAACATGATAAGCTAAACACAAAATACCTCCAACAAATCCCTTTTGCTCTGACCGAGATTACCTAGTTTTTTTAAGACTAATAATGCAAGAAGAGAGATATCTAAAGGATACACGTAGCTAATTACTTGTCCATACACAGCTTCATGCTTCGCATTAAAAGAAACACATGCAGTGGCTGTTTTCTGTTGGAAAACAAATCGAGCTAAGAAATCTATGAGCTACGTCCATATCAAAACCAAATAGCAACCATATTCAGTTCACACCAACACATGAAGTTGCTACGTACAACGACTTGCAACAAACAACGATTAATACTATGAGCTACGTCCATATCAAAGCCAAATAGCAACCAATTTCGGGGAAAAGACAATATTTTCAATCACCTTTGCTTAATATTTCCTCCATTCAGAATTACTCACACTGACACCTAAAATGTGTTGATCAAAAATATCATCTGACTGTATAAAAATGTCTTGCTGGGATCTTACAGCCGATGACGTTAAAAGCACGCAAGATGTGGGGATATGGAAGAGGCATATACGCCATTTTCCAAAGCGCAAAAATGTTGAGAGAACAGTTGTCCTTTGAATCTATTCTACAGAAGGCAAAATTTCTTTGTATAATATCGCAAAATTCTAACATACAGAAAAATTAGTTGCAAAACAATAACGGAACTAAGTTAACAATGGTGGCATATTTTCAAGATTTCACAAGGGGAAGCTCAACCACATCTATAGGAGTAAGAAGGGACCTCTTCATGAAAACTTCAGCTGCATAACAATGTGGTTAATCCCAATCTCATCGCTTATGCATCTCCAGCCATATCTTATCTCCTACCAAAATTTGGCAAGTTATAAATAAACTCGTATCTACAGGCTGGCTACCGCAACCAAATTCATTCTATTGTCCCTGCAACTCGCGGTCCACATCAATCCTGTTTCTTACCCTTCTTCGTTCTCTTGGCTCTCTTTGGTCTCTGCATCACAATGAACGCAAGTTAAAATCCACAGAGCAGAATGATTTCTTTACAAACTACACAAAATCTCGCATATCTTTTTCCCCCCACTTTTATGGGAACCATGGATCTCAGCAAGCTGTCCTTAATTTGATACAATTAAACTAAGGTATCCTGATGTTAGATAAAATCTCAGAGGCAACTTATATTCTGTTTTTAAGACGAGTGAAATACATATTTTTGGTCCTCAAGAGTGCAAAACGTCAAGTAGTCTCCATTTTCAAATGAGAGTTTTTATTGCAAAAACAATTTAAATATTAGCATTGAGAACAAAAAAAAAAAAAAAAACATGATAAATAGCCAATTCACCATCATCTATTTTATTTATACTTTTCAGTTGAGTCCAACTTGAGATCTCAAAAGATCGAGGACTCGAATCGTCATTTTTACAAAAGTTTGTAAAATAGTACACTATTGAAATGTTAGGACACCTATTGTAATTTCATAAAACTCCATGAAATTTCTACAAAACTTTTGGCTATTGAATGTTTCAAACTTCCAAAGAGAAAAGACGGTGTACCTCATCTGATAAGCTCTTAAGGGGGTCTCGGCCTCTCTTGAATTTTTTTTTAGGACCTTGATTCTGACCCGATTTTTGTTTCCCCATTGCTGCTCGAGCAATTTTAACAATTTTGCTTGCTTCTTGCGTGGTTGGGTCCAATAAATATTCAGGCACATCACGCAAGTGCGCGGCAGGTTCCTTCTTGCTGAGTACTTTATCATGCTTCAAAAGATCTATAAAAGGATTCTCACATTAGAAGTCTCAAAACGGACCGTACAAAATGAATTATAAGACCTCTAGAGATAAGTGATTACCCAAGTCTCGGGGATTAGCTTCAAAATGAGATTTCAACCTGAAGAATAAATGCACAGCAACAATATGGTCAACAGGATGCACAGAAACCAAGATCACATTATACTTGTATTCGCTCCATAGCCTATGACTTGTGGTAATAGGACTTTGATACTGTACTTGTTGCAAACCACACTGAATAGACTCCATTGTTCTGTATCACACTTCATATATAGATTGGAATCATGGAAGTATGTTTGATGCTTGGTATTAACTTTAAGAAATCACAATCCCAGATATTTCCTTCAACACACTGGAATATTATTTCTTCCTTTTTTTTTAAACTAATTATCTAGGGTCACAGTGACAAACTTTCGAGCGGGATGGAAAAAGGACCCACGTGCAACAACATCATAACCCATCCAAAACACCAACGGTACATTGCCAGGCAATACAAAGATCAATCAGACTCAAATGCGGTGTGAAACTTTACTGGTCTAGTATTTTCATAACAATCTGATTGATCTCCAATTTGAATCAAGTCACTTTTTATCTCCTTTTATCAATACCATATGGCTGTGCATTATTTTGACCATGGACCATGCATCCCATAAATCCTCAATATTTCGTGTACATACAAGTATATGACATGATAAATGAACAGCACCAAGTTCTTCAAGATAGAAAACTCACTTTTCAGAGTTGAGGATTTCCTTCCTTAAATCCTGTGCCCGAGATTCTCGCACAGCAACTCTTGTTACACTTCTTGCCACATCCTGTAAATAGTATCAAATGCTTTAAGTGATAAGTCATCCTACTTAAAGTTTTCATGGTCTATTTCACCATGGCTAAACTTAATTACAGTGATAAAAGGTCAAAAATAAAAGAGGAAATCTTGATTATAAACACCATATCTAATTAAGCCAGCCAAAAATATCAACTAAATCAAATATTTTTGTAGTCTAAACACAGATTTCCCTGTTACCAATTATAGCTTTTTAGCTTTAGATTAAACCCTTTTTGAATCATATTTGTTTACAACAAGAATGACATCTTATCGAGCTTCAAATCAGCTAAGCATTCCCCACCAATAGGGGGGGAGGGGTCCATTAAATATTACTCTACACATCAGCTGTCAGCATCAGTAGATAACAATGCAAGACAAGCACCATATCCGATACATGCATCAAAGTACCTCAGCTCGATATCTTAACGATTCCACCGCATTCTTTGTGAGTAAAGGAAAAGGAGCAATGAAATTTCCTTCACCACTCAAATTCTCTGTTAACGTAGATTTTAATTCTTCAAAAGCTTCCATCTCCTCTGACGAGACCTATCAATAAATTACATCGGATGCCAGTGAGATAGAGATTTTCATTAAATAATCAAAATTACTAAACCAGAAGACGTCCTGCATAATCTCAGGTTTGGAATTAAATCCCAATAACCTCAATTAACATTATATGTTGCTCAAACCAGAAAACCTGGTTAATTTCAAATGGCTCCATAGAATACACTCAATACAGTTCCTCTATATTATTACATATACAGTATAGAAAGACAAACTCTAAAAGAAAAGCAACCCAGCAGCTGGAGCTCAATTTAGAAATGAATAAATTTTCGTTTTTTTATTTCAGTTGTACTGAGTAATGTAGTGTCCTTACTGGGCTGTGCATCAATACAGCCAAGAAGCATAGGGAAAGCCGTTGATGAACTTACAAGGAGTTGATTTTGGGAATCCAATAGGGAGTTTACTTTGGAAGAAGCAAACTTAAAGGTATACTTTTGGCATGCTTGGCGTGCAATTAATTGTTGTAATAATACTTATTAATTATCCAAAAGGGAGGGGGGTAGAAGGCCTATGACAAGTGACTAACATTGAAGTTCATTGAGGAAATACTATCACCGAATTATCAGTTCTTTTCCCTGCATTTAAGTCCTGATATACCAAGGATCAACATTAACACTACTTAATATAGATTTATTTACTCCACAATTTGGCCAGGTAAGATATGGAACACCTGAGGAGCACATGAATAGCAGGACATCACACTTCACAAACTACATATTGCCAATCGAAAGAGACATTATTTCCAGAGCTAAATGCAAGCCCAAGAAGTGTGGTGGTCATAACCCTTTTCAGAAACTAGTATGGTTAAAAATCAGATGACAGCTGCTCAGGTGTCTCAAACAGAATTGATCTTTGCTTTCAAACTATATCATCTAAACCATTTGTAAAATCGCATCCTCTCCATTCACATGCAAACCAGGACATTTTAAGCCACATTAAAACAAACACAAAGCATGGAAAATATAACATTCACGAAGCTGCATAAAGAAGATCAAGTGGAAAGAAGTTGCTTGTGCAAATTCCAGACAAATATCAAGATGATGCAAAATGCAGACCTTAGTACTTACCAGAGAAACAGATGCTCCAGTATTATACGCCCTTCCCGTGCGACCAATTCGATGCACATATCCTGCAGCAGTTTGAGGCATCTCAAAATTTAGAACCTGTAGAGAAAAAACAAACAGTGATTGTTACACCAAAAATACTTCAAAGCATTTCGTGACAGAACATGCCCGACTCTAGCATAAATCTGTACTACCAATAGCTATGAGTTAGCAGCAGTACTTTACTGCAAGTGATGGATAGTTAGTCAATCGCAAGTCATCTCTCATTTCAGAGTCGGACAATACTGAGGTATCACCACACTAACATTCATGATCATCTTATATCCTTTCTCTACAGCAAAAGACAATTACTTTGAGTAATGAATCTGAAAGAAGGATTGGAGAGCATTACCAGGGATGTATCACACTAGTCTGTGATTGTCAGGGGATTCTTGAGAAGATATGATCCTCTCTTACATAACATTTATCACAAGACACTAGTGGACGCTTGCTGCGTGTTAAGTTGGTTGTATATGATAATATAAAAAAAGAAAAAAACTATTAACCTATTTAATACATGGCAAACATAAACAAATGTTTTGAAAATGCAGAGAATGGTGTATTGGAGAGGATCCAGATCTTTCTTCAATATGTTCTGGTCACAAGAGTCACTTTTTGCTACATTAGATGACCATACTAGAAGTTTAATATCAAAGCTAAGCTACAGACCCAAACAGCATCAGAAGTCAGAACCTCTTTGATCGAAATAAATATCAAATTCCAAGGTGCAGTTCATAATACAAAGAACCTCACAATGAAATAGATTCCACAGCTAAGTTAAGAAACCACACATGATAATTAAATGCAAATGAATCGTAACAGGACCTGAAGTCCTCAAATATCTTTGTCTCATACCGTGTGCACGTTTTTAAAGTCAATGCCTCTCACTACGCCAAATTCAGCATCAAATTTTTGAGCATTTTTCTTGGATTTTTTCCCCTCCGCATTTTTCTCACTATCCTCCTGCTCCTTCGCATTAGATTGGCTGTCATCTGTCGCAATTAAGTAATCAAAAAGGCCCGCATTGAATTCCTGATTATGAGTTACAAGACATAGACCCAAAGACAATGTCAGCACCACACTAGGTGTTAACAACAAAACTGTTGTTCTTAATGGTGAAATCAAGAACCAGGAAAGACCACCTGTACAGAAGTCAGAGATGCTTCAGCTTACCTCAAGAATATGTAGCCGTGAATTCTGTGGCAACTCAGCATTCATAACAGCTGACTTGATCGAAAACTGCCATCAGCAAGAGAAGTGTTAATAAAAATACTTCAACATTATGGTTATAAATAACTGTATCAGCTCCAACTATATTTAAACAGTTTCCCTCTCTCCCACCCTCCCTCCCTCCCTCCTCTCTCTTGCGGTTAGAGCTTTGGCATCAAAATCTATACTTCCGTGAAACTCGGGTAAAATTTATCTGTTTGTGTGACGTAAGAAACACTAGAAGTACAGCCATTTACACAGCCAAACATCTAACATAAAGAATAACCCAAGTACATATATTTCATCCACAGCATTCAAAGTCATAAGTACCTGTTCTAGAAAAAGCTTCAATCTGTATCCCATGTCAATCGTATTGGTGAATATCAGAACTTTCTTCTGAACCAGCTCTAACTTTAAGAGGGCAAGAATGTAGACAAATTTATCCTGAGCACTGCAAGAAATCTGAACAATTGGAAGATATAAATTAATTGCATTACACAAGTAGAAGCCATAAAATGAAAATCGATAAGTGTCATTGTAAACGCATACATCATGAACCAAAGAGCCTTCATAAATATGAGAAATGCAAAAGGGCCAAAGAGAGCATACACAACTCGAGGCATCCAAGAGTATTTAGTTATTAGAGAAATTTCAACCAAAGTGAGCGTAAAAATATGCAAAGTCGGGATAAAGTACTTAAGGGAAGAGAAGGAGAAGAAGAAACACTTAGGCACTGTTCGGGGTCAGTAGCCAGTTTTTGGTTTTGAAAAATTTTCAACTCTTTGTAGAAATTTAATTTAAAGGTGAATTTTTTTGTTCTTACAGTTCCCTGCTTAATTTTCAAAACTGACAACAGAAAATTGGAAACCAAAAAAATGGTTTCTAAAAACTGGTTTTGAGTTTTCAAAAAAACTGAAAACTGGAAACCACCCCGAACAGGGCCTTAGTGTACATGTTCTCTGCGACTATAATAAAATATCTGATAGAAGTGAAAAGCATAAAAGCACTTGAACCACAATAGAAAGTTGCCTCTTTCACATTTATTAAGATTTTTTTTAAAAGAGGATTCTGTTTCACATATTTTGTTTATCCTCAATGTTGTCTCCCACTCTCCCTGTCCTTAACTCTTAACTCCTGAACATTTGGATAGTTAGTCATGGTTGCCTTTGTGAAAATAGCCATGTTTCCACTCTCCGTATTTCTTTTACTAGCATCCTGCTGTCCTCCAGATATGAGACTGGGTAGTGAATAATTTCATGGTAGATGATATACCAGTGTGAGCCAAAGTGACATGATAGGTAGGCTAACAGAGGACAGGCATACAATCACAATTCATAAATTTGATGGAACTCTTTAAAAAAAAAAAAAAAAAAAATTACACACTGCATGATCTTTCTTTCTATAGTTTAGAGAAGTTTATAGGTTTATAAATGTATATAAGCAGGAAGAACACATGCAAACACGTTATTACGGAAAGCTTCCTTCTCTAAATGTCATGACAAACAGTGAAAATAATACAAATCTGACAGTATACGAGTAACATTCTTCCATCATTTGATGCATCTACATAATTTTTCACACCATTAACATGATAAGATGGTGAAGATTCGATGAGAAATTTGTGGGATAACATCCAACGTTATTCTTACCCAGAATTGTTGTACATTTTTTGGGATGATATCATCCTTGCTACCTCCAACCTCTGGCAGAGTCAAAATATAGGGATTGTGTAGAATAAGCTTCTTCAGCTTCTCGACATCAGCACTACACATGTTATATACATGAAATATTATATAAGCATGACAATGACTAAATATAAGACACATAGTTCTATAAAATGCATTGGAAAATATAAATAGATTGGCACACAACAAAAGCAAAAAAATGGATAACAAAGAAAAGAAACCTCAAAGACACACCTTGAGGTAGCAGACATTAGGAGGCACTGACAACGTCTAGAGACATGTGTTGTTAGAGCTCTTAGGTCATCTTCATAGCCATATGACAGAAGAAGATCTGCCTGAACAAAAACACAAGTTGATTACTACACAAAACAAAATAACAACAATGTGGATGAAATTAATAAGCCAAAGTACCTGGCCTTGCCATGAGTAGATACAGCTATTCTCAACATATAAGAACCAATATACGAAATATGTGAACTTTCAGTTTAATAATGGAAGTCAAAATTAACCTCATCGAGAACAAGCATGGAAAGTGAGTCCTGAATTGCTTTTGGTTGAAGAACACCTGCGGACAAGCATGTATGAATGCAGGCTGGGGTCGATATTAGAATATCTGGAGGTCCCGACAATGCCGTTTTCTGGAAGAAAAATAAACATTTAGAAATTGATGTTCAATCGGTGGTTCGGTATTGCAAGTCAAAGACCTCATAATCTATTAAGTAACTTGTTTGCTCCATAAGCTTATTTTACTTGGACTACTCATTCAACCTTTAATAGTATACTTGATACTTCTGACATGGTATGGACAATTGACAATCCATTATAAACCAAAATGCACATATTTTTAGAAAATGGCCAAGTCTATTAGAAGCAAAAAAATTATGCATCTTTCTATTTCCCTTCTTTTACTTATTTTGCTGATTCAAACACAATGTAAATAAAGGGAGAAAACCCAGACTAACCATATCAGAAGTGGACATGTTGCTAGTGAGCTGAACCGCTTTCAATTGAGCTCTACACAGCTCCATAAGAGACACTACTTCCGAATAAACCTGCACAAACAACCCACAAAAATCAGAAACAAATCAAACCCTAAAATCCTTCAATCCTTTCGAAAATGTTTCAAAAACCCAGCAAAACCTGATGACATAATTCACGAGTGGGAACGAGCACAAACGAATTGGGAGCGAGCTTGTTCTTCGCACCCGAATCCGAAAGCAGCTTCTGAAGCAACGGAAGCAGATACGCAAATGTCTTGCCCGAACCCGTCTTCGCTCTAGCAACCACATCCTTGCCCTCCTGCAATAATCTCATTGTTAATTGACATAATTCTTAGAACACTGAAGGTCAACAATGGCGGAAATCAAACCAACAACTTAAATTTGGGCGAGTAGGAGAGAGACTGACGAGGATTAAGGGAATAGCGACTCGCTGGATAGGGGTGGGTTTTTGAATGGATTTCTTGATTAGGGCTCGAACAAGGCGAGGGTCGAGGCCTAGCTCCTCGAAGCTCTGTTCTTCATCCAATTCTATCTCTTCTTTTTGAACGTCATTTGTTGATTTCGCCATTGAAGATGATGCTGAGAATGAAACAGAGAGACAGAGATGGGGCGGGGCAGAGGGATTGTCGAGGTTTAGGGTTTTAGGATTGAATTTTAGTTTGGCCGTTTTGCGGGAGAAGAGAAAGGGGAGAAACCCGTCAGATTCAGGAGGGAAAAACCATTTACGATGGGGCAGCCCTTAATTTCCATGGATCTATGATCTTTTGAAGATTAGGCCAGGCCCATTTCATTATTAAGGCCCGTAGCAGGAAAAAAAAAGAACAATTACGGCCCCAAAAGTTTTTAAATTTTTTTAGGAGGGCCTTAAAGTTTCTTTGCTATTGTTAAAAAAATTATTATTTTTTATTCCAAAAAAAAAAAAAAAGAAAATACTCCCTCCATCCCACTAAAATGGTGACACATTTAAATGGTAGAGTTTCAGCAAATCAATTTTGTGAGCTAAGGCCCTGTTCGGGGTGGTTGCCATTTTTTGATTTTGAAAAAGATTTCAACTCTTTGTAGAAATTTATCTTAAAAAGCTAAATTTTTCTGTACTTACAGTTTCCTGTTTAATTTTCAAAACTAACATTGGAAAACTGAAAACCAAAAAAGAGTAGTTTCCAAAAATTGGTTTTGAGTTTTCAAAATAGCTTAAAATTGGCAATTGACAACCACCCCAAATAAGGCCTAAATTATCCATTTTACTCTTGCATTTATTTAGTTATATACTAGAGAGAGGGGGGTTTTTTGCAAGTGGATGAAAAGCACCTTTCTCGAGTGGATGAAGGGAGTAAAGTAAGGATAGGATGGACATTTTAAAGTAGGGTAATGGACTTTTTGTAATAGAAACCATTGACTTTTGTGGTTTCTCTCTAATTCCCACAATTTTATTTTTTTTATTTTTTTGTTTTAAACCTCCATTAAAATCTACTATAAAATACTTCATCTTCTACAAGTATAAAAAAAAGACAATAGTAATACTAAATACACTTTCAAATATTATTAGGCATCTAAATAATTGTTATTCTTCTAATTATTGTTTTAATATCATTAATCAAATTGTGCATCTAGTTCCTCTACTAAATAAGGAAGTGACAAAATTTCAATGGGGCGAACAAACTTAAAAAAGTATCAAGATGTTAATGGGACGGAGAGATGGGACGGGAGTAACATATTGGATTCCCATCGTAGAGTTTGAACTCCAAACAAAATCGAAACTAAAATTCTCCAGTTAGAAGAGTTGGGCCGGCCCGTAAATAAGTTCGAAAGGACATTTCACATGTTGGGTCATTCCATCTCTAACGATATACTCCAATACTAGTCCAATAATAAGGCCCGTTATTCTCATTAGGGCTGTCCCAGACTAAAGGGTATCTGCTTTTAGAACACTGTGCATTGTTGGCTTATGTAAGTGTCTTAAGTACTTTTGATTCACCTTTCCACAGAGAGAGAGAGAGAGAGGAGAGAGAGAGAGAGAGAGAGAGAGAGAGAGAGAGAGAGATTTAGGGCAAGATTGAAGCAGAGTGTGAGTGTGAGTGTGAGTCTTGTGACCTCTATAAGGAAGCCTAGCCTAGCCTTTAGCTAGCCTAGTAAGCCTAGTAAGCCTACTACTCCCTACATAGAGTAGAGAAAGGGCCCTTTCATGCGGGTGATGTGTCATGATCATGGATCATGAATTCATGATTTAATACAAAACCCATTCTTTTTATGTATCAATGTATCATCCTTTCAGATTCATTTCAGTGGAGAAAGCCAACTTCAAAAAGTAAAACTAACTCATTTCAGAATTGAACTAGGAGTACTACTTTATTTTTTTCCACATGAGGTAGTCTTTAGTCCGACCATAAGTACTAGTAATAGATTGAATTCTTTTAGATTCACCACAACCACAAACTTCAAATTTTATTATATATTGATGATGATGTGTGTGAGAATATGGAATCATAAAAGTAGATATTCATCACTCAATTTACACCAAAAACAAAAGAAAAAGTAAAAACATGAATGAGTTATGTCTTATGTAAGGTGTTTGACTGTTAGGAGTAGTATTTGTACATCTTTTACATGTTCTAGCATAATGAATGGTTTAATTAGGGGTGCGGTCATTTCAATTAACAATTCCATATTCAGTTCAACTCAATTTAGTACAATATATATTTTCAACTTGCTTTTTTCCTCTTACATATTACTAGTTAATCGGTGCACTCCAAATCAACACGTTTCAGTTGAAATAATCACATTAAGCAAATAAGTTAATGTAGGGGTTTGCCATATGGTTTTTTTTAGTTAACCTTTTTCAAACAAAAAGGTTAGTGTTGTTTAATTTTGATGTGCAAATTAAAATGACATCTTTGCCCAAAAATTGCAAGAAGTTAACATTATTTAGCCTACTAGACTATGTTTATTTATTGACCTTATCATAAATTCAATTCAATTTGCAACTTACTTTTTTTTCCTAATATTATTATTCATTTGGTTTTTATTCAATTAAGTGCAATATAATTCAATTAAAATGAATATACGATAAGATATACGACTTCATCACCCATGCATCACAATAGAGTGTTAAATGTTGCCAATTTCTTATGCAACATATTGTAAAAGCACGCAAGGAAATAGGCATTTGCATGTTCAAACATTTGGAAGCAACAGTTCACGATGGAAATCAACTAGTAAGGGTGTGTTCAATTCGTTTGAAAACATTTGTCCTGAATTGAATCGAACTAAACGACCTATATTGAACCGAACGAAACTACCGAATAAATAATAATTTGTGAGAGAAAAAGTGAATAATCAACAGAACTGAACTGAATGACCAGAACTGAACTCGATGACTTGAAATGGAATTCAAAATCAACATATCCTAACACTAATATTGGGTGCAATAGCAGTATGTATTTAGTGTAATAATGCTTCTCAGAATACTAATGTGTGATGTAAGGTCTGATGAGGGTGGACCACAAAGAACACGGGTCCATCATGATTCAGATTCACATTCATTCACAGAATATCACATGCCCAATAGTAATCACACTTTAATGTTTGATCAATTTCGTTTTTAACTGATTCTATTTCTACCTCCAAATCGTCGTACCACCGGTAGCTGTGCTGTACTGTACTATACTAGAGCATCTCTCGTGTATTCAAACCTTATATGCCGCTGGGAACTGAAGAGGATTAACGTTCCATGTATCATACATTCATACTAATATATACCTGAAGATTGTGAGAAATGCTAATTACACTCAAGTTTAGAGAGTGACATATGGACTTGATAGTCCTTTTTTTAAGTTTGCCTTTTCGTGTTTTTCTTTGTTTTGTGAGAGAAGGTGGGTGACAGTGCAAATTACACTTGCAAGTACAATACTCTTTGAAGATTGTAGTTCACATTATTTAGTCAATTGCTAAACCAATTATTCTCCAACCACAAGGTTGACCAGATAGATCTTTTTTGTGATTTTACGGCTAAAGTTTGCAAAAAGCTTTTTAAGTGAAGTCTGATGCATCGACCTATACAGATCCACACCTAGGCCATTGTATGAGCAGTAGTCGCGAGAATATTCAATATATAGTCCCACACACCAAGACAGGCTAGAGGGGGAAGGGAGATGCTTCGGGTAGGATTCAAACCTACTTTGCAAAGCCCTTAACAAACACCATTGAGCCACGACCCTGGGGGTACGACTAAAATTATATATGTCCATTTCAGCACAATTTAACTCAATTCACATCAATTCATTTATTGTTTACAACTTACAATAATTCTTTTCTATCACATTTTACTGTTCACTAAATTCGATTAGTATAGCATCATACAGTTAAAACGAACAATACCTCAACTTGATATATATGTCACTCCGGATTATAATACCAAACTAAATTAAAAGAAAAGAAGTAGAAAATACTTTTTTTCTTTTTCAATGAAAAACAGCGATTAGCCCAAAAAAAAAAAAAGTTTATTTATCTATATATAATTCACGTACCCCATAGACTTTTTGTGATATCAATGCAAGGAGTTCAAATGTGTAACATATGGCCCTTGTTGGGCAAACTAGTATACAAATACAATACAGCCTACAGGTGGTATAGTATAATGCCTGCATCTGCATCCAACATACTCCTCGGAATGTTTCTGGTTAAACCATGGAATCTTCATGATGCGGACAATTTCGTGCCTTCCCATACACACAGGCCTCGGTCTCCCACCACCCCGGCCGCATTAGTACCCATTCACCATTAATTTTACCAACCCAAATAAGCTAAGCATTCTCCAACACCCCCATTATTTCCAACACTCTAAAAATAAGACGTCAAAAACAAATCCTAAGTACTTGTATATAAACCATTAAATGTAACATAACTAAAAATAAAATCATGATGTTGATTGCAACTTAACAATTACTCCCTCCGTCACACTACAATAAACTTAAAATAAGTGTTTTTTCGTATTGGTTTGAACTTTAAAGTTGGGTAATTTTGTCAATTTTCAAAAATAAAAAATAAAAAAAATTACAGTACGTTTCTTGTGAAGATGACAGGACTTTGGAGTCATGTATATGTGTTTTGTGTTTATACGTTTTGAAAATTCGACATAATATCCGTCTTGCATATTTTGTTTAGAGGATCATTTATAAAAGTAGTAGTAGACTAGCACTAGTAGTATAGTATTACCCGTTGAGATAGTGTCACCTTTTCAATGTACATTTGAGGAATAAATTAGTACTCGTAGTAGAGTAGTTGCATCACAAGATAATATTCATTTATAATAGTCCTTTTCATGGGATTAAAAGAATATTAGTAAAACCAAAAAATTGAATTATTTATCAGATACTAATGCTTTTAGTTAATTTTACAAAAAGGGAGCAAAAAAATAAATTCTACACTTACAAATTTTGTAAACATTAATGTGAATCAGAAAATTCTCATACAAAAATATATGACAAAACAAGATGAAAAAAAAAAAAAAAAGTTTTCCAAAAAAGGTGTGGAAGGAACAGTAATCTGTAATTATACTCCACTAATAATAACAAGAATCTCACAATAATGTTCAATTGGGTTTTCCTTTCCTTTTTGTACAATTTCTGGGTTCCTGGACAAAATTCCAGTCTCAGTCCCACTCTTTTCAAGAATCAACATCTCACTCAATCCACATAACCAAAAGAAAAAAAAAAAATAAAAAAATTAGTCAAAATCAATCACTATCAAACAACCACCGTAACTCGGTGACCTGACCCAAATTAAGATCAATCTCTAAACCTAAATACTAAAATTAACCCTTAATTGTCTCTCCAAATCCAAAATTGAGGTAGCGTGTACCTTTAATTCCTTGATTAAATCGAGTTTTTACTGTAATGAATTCAATAATCAGGCATGTACTGGCTGTTAATCTTGCCTTCTTCAGCGACCGCCATCTTCTGCTCAGAGACCTTCAACCAAACACAAACCACAGTGAAGCTCACAATCAGACTCAGCAACCCACTCCCAAGCCCAATCAACACAATCGCCATTATCGACAGCCCTTTATTCTTATACGGCTCAAGAGGGTAACCATACAGATCCCTATTCCCCTCAAACGACGTCGCATTGAACTTGGGCAAATTCCCGCTCCGGTTCCCAATCGACGGAGGGATGAGACCAGAGAGGTGGTTGTATGAGACGTCGAAGGTGTTGAGCCTCACGAGTAGGCCCAGCTGTTGAGGGATGGGGCCCACGAGCTGGTTGTTATGGAGGTCGATGACGTTGAGGTAGGCGCAGAGGTAGAGAGTTGCCGGGATCTGGCCGGAGAGGCGGTTTCCGGCGAGGTTGAGGACGGCGAGGTTGGCGAGGTCTTTGATTTCGGGCGGGATTGGGCCGGAGAGGGAGTTGGAGGAGAGGTCGAGGGTTTGGAGGTTGGTGCAGCGGGAGAGGAGAGGAGAGAGAGAGCCGTGGAGAGAGAGGGAGGAGAGAGAGAGGCGGTAGATGCGGCCGTTGTTGCAGGTGGCTCCTTTGAGGTGGGAGTCGAAGCCGTCGCATGGGTTGGCGAAGTTGATGGAGGTCCAGTTTTTGAGGGTTCGGGTCGGGTCGGATATGGAGGAGTAGAAGTGGGTTAGGCAGGTTTCGTCGTTGGGATCTGAGGAGGTTGGTTTCAGAAAGAGGAGGAAGAAGATGAAGATGAAGATGACAAGTGAGGACGCCATTTTTGAAGAGCTCGATCAAGCTCCGTTTTAAAGAGAGGGGCGCAGGATAGCAAGGCAAGAGGGTGATTGTTTAATTTCAGAGGTGTAGGATAGCAAGGATTATTGAGATTAAATTGGGGGATTGAAATTGACAGATGGTTGAGGGTGAATCTGTGTTGGGGTTTGAGAAGAGTGAGAGTTTTTTTTGGTGTTGTGAGTTGGGTTTGATGAAAGAAAGGGGGGATTTGGGAGGAGAGAGAGAGAGAGAGAGAGAAAGGGAAGGGTTGGAAGTTACAACTGCTGAGCCTGAGAAATACTTCACTCACTGCCGAAAATGGAGAATGAAGCGAGAGATCAATTATACTTTTTCCTTTTTTTATTTTGGGTTTCGTTTTCGGTCTCAACTGATCCAAGTTACGGTATAATGACACTTCACAAGTACACTTGTGTTTTCTATTCAGCTAACACGCCTCATCTCAAGCGTTTTTTCTTTTTTCTTTTTTTCCCTTCCTTCCAACCTGAGTGCTCTTACTTTCTTCTTTCGGATATATTTGTTTGATTCTCATTTGGTTCAGTTTATTTCAGCACGATTCAATTGAATGAATTTGGACAAATGTATCAACATTGAAGGGTGCTTTTTCTTCTCCACCTAAGTTCTACTATCCATGCAATGTAGGCATTATGACATCTAAAATGGCAAAAAATTGTGTCAACAAAGTTACATATCATCACAGTTTACAACCAATATCCTCTTTTAGTATGTTAGTCAACTTGTTTAGCAATTTTTCCATTCCATATTATAATATTACTAACTGACCTTATCAGTCATAATAAAATTACAATTATTCATGGTCAAAGTGTTGCATCAGAGATCGTGAAAAGTCCAACGTAAAGAACTTTTTGAGACGGAGGGAGTATATAGGATAGAGGGAGAAAATTAGGAGTATAGTAGTTATAAAATTGTAATTGTAAATATTTTAGTTGATATGAGTAGGAGCATATTATAGTATTGAAATACATCTGCACCAAAAAAAAAAAAAAATACAGTAGCACTACAATTGAAATGCAGGGTGGTAGCAATAAACATGATGAAGAGAGAGGAAGGCGGGCACAAGGCATAATATAAAGGCGGGTGGTGAGTGACTTTCGTGACTATAGGAATGATGCAATTTGGCTCCATTAAATTAAATACCCCGACTTCATTTTCATGAGCCTGAATGCGACCTTTTGCACATCTTGTGAATCCGATTTCCTGATAGAAACTCCATTATCTATCTCTGAATCTACGACTTCCTCCTGGGGCCATATGGAATATGGATTAAACCTAAACATTAACTCTTCTAATAGGTTATTTAAATCTAGCTAATTTGGGATACTGTTATTACTGCATAAGTAGTATTGATCGTCCTTTATCTAGGAAAAAAAAAAAAAAACAATTAGCTAATTTTAACGAGGAACGATTTTCTTTACAATACGTACAGATGTGTTCATATTAACTAAATTGTATTGAATTGAACCGAACTAATAGTCTTATGTGAGAATAAAAAGTAAGTTGCATAGATGAACGAAACTAAAGTGAAATGAATGCAGAATTGAAACAATGAAATAAACAGTTGAACATACTCATATAATATATTGAGCTAATTTACCCAATAAGTAAAAGATTGGCAAACTTTAAGCTACATTACAATACTTGAAAAGGAAGAGAGAAGGGTCAATGACAATGACAATGACACATAATGATAAGATCTGAATATCACCGTTTAAATTTGTCGCCAAAATAAACCCTCTTTAATTTGAATATTTGATGCAAATATGACATATCATAAGCTCAAAGCATGTGGATTTAAGCGTGCTTGATGATGAAAACGAAAACTAGCTAGTACTAGAAGTTTTTCTTTTTTTTTTTTTTTTTCTTGGCCTTTAATTTAATTCCAGCAATCGCCGCCCGCAAGTTAGGCAAATTAAATGGTAGGCCTGCTTCTATAAATCATAATCTATGAATATCTTTAGTCTACTTCGTGCACTCATAAAATTAAAAATCAGTGTTGAGTGGGGTTTATCCTAATCATAAGATTGTTGCTTTTCTGAGTTGTAGTCAATAAACTTGATCTACTTTACAGGGGCAATAAGGGTCAATTCTGTGAATTGCAATTCCATAGTACTTCATGATATTCACACTATGTTTTTAACTGCATATGATAAAAAGTAATTCGATTTAATAGCTGTTTCTTCCATGCATCTATTGAAAAATAAAATACTAAATTTTAATTCTGATGGGAGAACAGGGTCGAACTTGGTATCTAACGTTAATATCTCATTGACATTGAAAAAACAATTAACCTTCTTCTTTCACAAATTAAATAGTGTTCTTCTTTAATCTGTTCTTCTTGATCCATTGTTATTGTTGATAAGATCTATAAGAATCTGTTCTCTTCCATCGTACATGCCTTAATGATAAGAGTAATTTCGTCATCATGGCGTAACAAGTTGCGAGTCTTGTAACTATGCATTAGTATCGGCAAATGTAATGTGGAAGTTGGGATGACAATGTATGAAAACTGAATGTATTTTAAAACCACAAAGTTCAATTGCTATCATATTTTAATTGTGCTTACTCTAAAATTTAAAAAAATTTAAAAGTTTAACTAACAAAGCAATTAAGAAAACTCACCAGTCATCAACACATCAATATGTAACCAATATTCTTGTTTAAAAATTAGGCTTGAATAGCATGACACGCGCGAAATCATGTACACATACCATCACATATCATTACACTTCACGTTTCATTTCAAAACTACAAGCGAAAAATAGAGTGGACCTAAGCCACTAAAAGCGTTGGACGATTAGGCATGCCATGCATGAATAAAGTTGAAACGATTGAACTACCAGTGGAACTGGCCATAGGCCAGGCGGGCTCACGGGCGGCATGACCTAGCACGGATTTGGCACGGACACGGCACGAGCCCGCCCCAGGCACAACCCAGCACGGCCATACAAGCACTTTCTTCAGTCATAATAATCAAACACTTAACTTTGTTAGTATGGACCCACTCTGTTTATTTTCTATATTATTACTACGAGGGTGGTACATCTATTTTAGTAACACTTAAGCTCAATATTTAATTTATTTGTGACATTATGTATCTCCCTAATTTAATATTTAGCCTTTTCTTTTGAAAACACGAGTTAAAATTATACATTAGAATGCGACTAATGTTTGTTCAAATATTTCAAAACAGTATACATGTAATAACTAATTTCAGACAAAAGAAAATATATATAAAGTCTGTTTGTTATAGAGTTCATAACATCTTCCATAAATATACAAGTTAAGAACGAACAAAGAAATAGAGTGAGCCTTAAGATTATCAGCTCTCTCAATGAATCTCTCTTTACACCACTATACTTTTATGTAAAATAAGGGAGATTTTAGAGAGAGGGCGGGTGACCCTTATGATTATCCCAACTTTTTCGACAAAAATCACAAAATAAATGGGAAAAAAGTCTCTCAAACAAGAAGGATGCAAAGTAATCGACAAAGACAAGTGAAAATAAGATGAAAATAGGGTGTATTATCGGGAGAAAAGTAGAAGCAATAATCCGTACATATAAAAGGATGAGAGAAATTATTGCATAGTCCCGTACCATTGGTCCTTTCTCTCGAATGATGAAATATTTACCATATCTTTTGTGGGTGATTTGGTGTTCATTCTATAATTATGTGAGAGAGGGAGCATTGGTCTCTAAATATATAATAATGGAAAAATTTCAAAAAGGGTATCTGAGGTTTAAGGTAATAATAAAAAGGGTGCCTGACGTTTACCTATTCCCATTTAGGGTACCCAACATTTGAATTAATTCCCATTTAGGGTCCGATTGTTGACTACGTGAAAAGTTCTGTTAGAATCGTGAGTTAGAATTTCATTAATGGTTTTGACATTCGTACCAAGATTTGATTGAAAATTTGTCTTAAAAACTTGTACAATCCATGGAGGCGGAGCACTTAGGTTCTTGTACAATATTGTTCAATCATGATCTAAAAAGTTATGCAATCAGCAATTAATGAAATATAGATCCTCCATGAACATTTTTCAGCCTCTACTTATTCCTTT